>BMAV01015262.1:103007-119055 GCA_019973955.1 Trichonephila inaurata madagascariensis
TCGGAATAATCAGTGGCGGACATGGACTATTTTCATAGTAGGAATAAAATATTTTTTAAGAAACGTATATGAAAGAACCAAGACGTAATTTTTATGCAAAAAATTAAAAATCTGTTGATCTAGGGAAATAGTTTGAGCTCCAAAACCCCACTCTTGTGCACCCCTCTAAGTTTTGTATTAAGAAATAAGGAATTTCTCTTGCATGATCTTTTTTTTCCCAGCAGGAAGTTAAATGTGACCTCATTCTTTCGATGCCATGAAGTGTTTCGACTTCTATAGTTGCAAGTGTTGAATTTACTGCTTACTGATTTGTAACTTTTTTCATGCTATATCTTCTTAATACAATCTGTTCTGAATTTATAATCTTTTACTTTCTCCTCATACACGAAAGGTTTCGCGATTATCAGAGGCGGCGCAAGGCGTGGGTGGTGTGGGCCACTGCACACGGTCTCGCGACGCATGGGGCCTCACGGCTTAAATCGAAAATAAATTGTATGAAAAGGAAAATAAAAAAGTGCACTCCACAGGTTTTTTTTATAATTGATAAATTAGAAAATTCTAAACTCTATTTGTTTTTCGCCATAAGATTTTGAAAAATTGATATATATCGACATTTTTTAAAAAGACATTCTATTTATCGATGCATGAAAGCATATGAATAAATAATTACTGAAAATATTCTGTTTTCCATCTTCATTTATTTAAAATTTCTCAAATTTTTCTTTTCCGCTTATTCGTTCTTATTTAATCTGGCAACATTAGCTCAAGTTAAGTTGCTATAGCAGGTAGTCCCCGGTCAGAGACGGGGCACAGCTCGGGACTTCCCATCATTAGAAAGCCAATTAAATTATCGCATTGCAGACGCAGTCTCGCTTCATGTTTTCTATATCATATTAAAATTTTTAAAAGTATTTGATGTGAAAATAAATAATAGTGTGTGGTACTGAGCATTTTTCATAATTTATCGATTTTGTCAGGCTTGGACATTAAGATAGATAGAGATGAAGTGAGAAAGCTCGAAGCTAGTGCAGCAAAAAGAAAAAGAAAAGCGGAAAGAGTTGTATCCAACCAGTTTTAAAGTTCAGGTATGATGAAATTTCCCGGGCAGACTGAATCTGGCAGTACAGAATCAAATTAATTGGTTCCTTCGACTTCTCAACAACATTTATTAGTCTCCGAGTCTCCGTTGAAATTCGAAGTTACTCCAGATGCCCCGACTATTGATACCGAACGACGAAAATCGGAAATAGAAATAGGATCAAATGCTTGCCGACGCTAAGATTTCTGGGTTTCACGTTGAATAACATAAGTCACAATCAAGAAGGGATTGGGATTAGTTCTTCGCCTGTGAGCAAAGATGCCAGTGACGTAGTGAAACAAGCATTTTCTAGTTTTGACACAGCATTGTGTACGTTTTCTAGGACAGATGCTCACTGGTCATGATATAGTTCAAAGTGGTCTTACACTGCAGTTAAATAACAGTGATGAATATTCGCCTAAAAATGATGAACACGGACACCTTTCCAATTTTCATTTTTCAAGAAAACTAAATAATGGTGAAACTCTCACACACACAAACGTCGTCGCTGGTTGGTTTATTCAAGTTCTAAAAAAAAGTTTTTTTTTTTCTTTCGTTTACAATGCAGCTGTTTGGCAATTCACAAACTCAAAAGGTACAGGAAGGTTGCTGTGATAGGAAACACTTAAGTAATATTTTATACAGACATGAGAATACTAAAAAACATATGGCCTATAAGTTCCTATGGATAACATTAAAGAAGGGAATAAAGCACGGAAAAAATTCGACCGAAAAAACGAAAGGCGAATTCTTGAATCTCAAAAACATTGGTACAATTTGTTTGAGAGATTAATTAATATTATACATTTCTTAGCATAATCTGGCGTTTCGAGGTCACAGGGATTCTCTCAAAACAGACGAAGACACTAAGAATTCTGGAAACTTCACAGATTTATTTAAATTAATGGCTAAATATGATGCTATGTTACGGGAATATACACTCACTTCCAAAAGTTAAGCACGGAGAGGAAAATGCTAATTTCCGGAAGCCAATCAGAATTGAAGAGGATGCAATTTGCTGCAGAGGTAGATGGAATTATGCAAATATGTTAGGTAACAGACAATCATGCTTTTATGTCAAGAAATATGCAAAAAGAGCAGTTTTATGAGAAGCCAGCTTTATGAAGGGTTAAAAAGTTGATTGTAAGTGCTGATAGAATGTGTTTAAAACTTTCGTACAATTTGTTTTCAAGACATACGTGTTTCCATGACTTCCAGAAAACGAATGAAAGATTCTGAGCGCTGGCGTGCTGTGGGGTGCATTGAAGCAGGACAGTCGATCACAGATGTTGCTCTTTTCTTCGGCGTTCATCATTCTGTAATTTCACGTTTATGGAAAAAATTCTAAACCACACAGACAGTTGTCCGAAGGCCCGTAGGCGGTCAGCAAAGGGTTACAACCCCCGCGAAAGATCGATATATTGCTATTGTAGACCAGCGGAATCGCAGAGCGACCTCCACACGTGTGACATCTATGGTTACAACGTCCATAGGTAAGGCTATATCTGCAGCTACTGTGCACCGAAGATTACATATGATTTTAATGTATGACCAGGTACCTCGAGTGTGTGTTCCTCTATTCTTCGAATCAAGAGGGCCACGATTAAAGTGGTGCCTGGAACATGGCAATTGGACTGTGTCTGACAGGGGCAATGTCATGTTTACTGATGAGTGAAGATTGCTCTGGAGGCAGATGCCAAGTGTATAAGGATATGGCGTAAACAAGGAACACGCAATCAGCCCCAAAATATCAACGAACTTCACTCATTCCGAGGCGGAAGCATTATGGTGTGGGCAGGGATTTCATTAGGATACCGCACCGACCTGCACCTCTTTCAACGAGGTTTTGTGACGGCTGTCCGGTATCGAGATGAAGTCCTTGAACCCATTGTGAGATTGTACGCTGCAGCAGTTGGCCCTACTTTTGTTTTAATGGATGATAACGCACGTTTCCATAGAGTTGACATCGTCGATGACTACCTGGAGACTGAAGGAATTGCGCGTATGGCGTGGTCAGTACATTCGCTTGACCTTAATCCCATTGAAAATATTTGGGATGCTCTCAGCCGTGCTGTATCTTCACGTTTCCCACCTCCAGCCACTCTTATTGAGCTGGAAACTGCTCTACAAGAAGAATGGCGATTGCTTAATTCTGCGGTGGTTGACCACCTAATTGAAAGCATGGTCAGAAGATGTAAAGTTTGCGTACAGATGAGGGGGATCACATACCCTATTAATGTCATTTTTTTCATTTTATCTTGTTTATTTTCACTTTATACGTAATTCTGTTTAAGTCTCCAGTATGACATTATCTGATAATTTACAAAAATTTAATATTGTTTTCATTTCTGTATATAGTTATTTATTTAGTTTTATGTATAAATATTTATGCTACTTTACTGATAAATTTTGTGTCAATCAAAGCAGTATTTGTTGATTTTTTTTGCATTTTACATCTTCGGGCTTAACTTTTAGAAGTGAGTGTATAAATCGCATTGATGGCAAATATATAACTTGCACATAATTATCTAAGCCATGATATTCAAAATGAATTGATCTCAATCATGCCAGAAACAGTTACCAGTAAAGTAATCGGTAGAATAAAAAAAGCGAAATATTATTCTTTTTTTACTCGACTGCACCAGAGAATGTCGTAGAATTTAACAAATGTCGATCATCTTAAGATATTGTTGTACAACACAACTGGAAGTATAGAATAAAACTTTATCGGATTTCTTGCGGTCACTGAAACGACTGGAGAATATTTGACCAATGCCATGTTGGGAGAAGTAGAAAAAAATGGCTTAGATAATCAGAGCTGTAATGGAAAAGGTATGGCAATGGCGCAAATATGATAGGCATAAATAGTAGAGTTAAAACTCGAATACTAAATATAAATCCCAGAGCATTTTCCACACCTTGCGGTTGTCATAGCTGTGGAATCTGTTATTGGTAAACGGAATTAATTCGTCAGTGGCTACAAAAATTTTTTTGGTTTTATTCAAATGATTTTTTTGATTGAAAGATAAATTATATATAAGGCTTACTATTAAGCCTTTATCAGATACAAGGTGGGAAAGCATAATCGAGGAGAAGGCCGCATTATTACAATTGGATGATGTTGTTGAATGCATAGAAAACTTTAAACACCAAACAAAGCAATCCGACACACTCAGCGATTGTGATTCTGTTTTAAAAGAAATGTTCAGTTTGGAAATTATCGTATCATTACATGTATGGTATGGATTATTAACACGTGCCAATATCATAAGCAAATTATAGCAATCTGTACAAGCCCATTTATACATTACTCTTGAACATTTGCTAACATTTTGTAGCTGGATCAAAGACTATCGACAAACTGGATTCTGAAAAGGTATTAGTCAGCATGATGTAGTATCTTTGTGCATTTAGGGTACACATTACCGGTCCTGTCCGAATGACAGTCGCAAAAAAGAATGTTCCAATGATGAATTCAGCTGTGAAGCCATTCAAAACGATAATTTTAGTGAATGCACAGGAATTTCTTGCACTCCGTGAGGCTGTTCAGAAGCCCAAATTCGGAAAATCTGTGTGTTAACAGACGAAAATGGGCCTCATATCCCCACAGAATTTACCACAGGAATATATCATCAAGTTACATCTTGGCTAGAAAGGACAATGCAAGTATCAGTCGTTTATTACAATCACTCTATTTGAAATCATGGAAACAATTTATTTTCTATGGATAGTAGAGGAGAACTCGACGTAAACCTCTTCATAACGAGGTAAAGTTCAATTCCTATTGTCGCGCTACTATCTGGACGCCATCTGACTTATAGAGCGTCAATTTCAAAGAATCGGAAGAAAAAAATTCTACATTAATTCAAACAATTATTGATTATTTCATTTCTATAGCGCCATCATGCATTTTCCCGATTCAAAACGTTCATATATTTATGATTTATTTATTTACATGCGTTTTATCTGGAAATAAAACTTGTGACGTGTCTATCCGTGAACCTTCTATTAATGCTCTTGGGGTAAAATTATTGTTCTTTTTAACTATAAGTTCTGTTGAAAACTTTCTATCGAAGAAGAAGACTTAATTTATTCAATTGTGTTGTTCTATTTAAACGTTGGAATTTAGGTACGCGATGTTATTCTGGATGGTCGATTATTGATAATTAAAGATTAAAAATGACAATGTAGATTAAAATTTAAAATCGAAGGTCGTAAAATTAGAAAGATATTTGCGGTGAATTCTAACGTAGAAGTCATGAGTGCTCCAAGAGTAAGAGGAGAAAAGTATACTGATATGTTCGTAGCCTTAAGCCGGGTGGTTTATCTTCCAATTATTTACAAAGTGCATTTCCTATTATTAGTTGTGTGTTGATTTAGGCTATTTTCGGCTAATGTTAAAGAATAGGACTCAAATGATGAATATTTTTTCATATATAAAGTAATCAAACATTAATATTATATTCAGGCTTTACTTTTCTGTATCACTTATTTTATCATACAACTCATTTTTATACAAGTTGACACATTTTTTCTTTTATAAAATGTGTTTCGCATTTTTTTCTCCTATACTATAATGCTAAATGAGCTATCCATTTACATGTTAAAAGGAAAGACTAATCATTTATGAAATATCCAGAAATTTTAAAAACACTATACTATAAACAAATGCACGAGTTACAATGTCACAAATTTTAACAAAAATTGAAGCATTTTTTCTGTCTAAAAAAGTGCTCCGCGTTAAGGTCATGCTCTTGTACACATGGCGAAAACAGCCTTAAGTAAAGGGATAAATAAATTGCGTTTAAAACTTGCTATGGATGATCTTCGCTCGAACCCCCAAACGTCAATAATCTTTAATAGGTTGTTACAATCTTATCAAGTAGAGAGGAATTAATACATAAAATAAGGCATGCGTCATAAAAGCTAACAAAAATACACCACGGATTAAATGAAAAAAATTATTCAAAGGAAAAAGTTTCTTTTTTTGGGTTTTAAAAAAAAAATATCAAAAAAAAAGTGAAGAGGAAAAAGATTGTCGAAAGTGAAATCCATAGAGAGAGAGTTTAAAAGTGCTTTTATTTATTTTAAACTATATCTTGGACATCATTTGAAGGACAGGAACACAGTTTAAAAGATTTTTTTTGAAGAAATCCGTAAAGTTGAAGCCCTATTTTTATGAGAGGCTGCTTGAGATATGTTTGAAGAATTATGTTATTCCTTCCATGAAATGTTGGGACATCTCGCTTATGATTCTAAGACAAAGATCATAATTTTTTCTACTTTCTAAAAGGTAAATAGTTATTTTTTGTTCTTTTTTTTTATCTGCGAAAGAAAGACAAGTGTTCAACTAAAATGAAATGACATTAAAAATGTTGCCATCTAAGTTTAACATTACGATATGAATAGTAATACACTCATGGACAAAAAAGTTAGCGCACCAAGAAGAATTCGTCAAAATGAAATGAAATTTAACATACGTAATAACTACTTTAATATAAGTAAATGATTAAAAAATCAAAGAAAAGGGATCATTTATTTCAGAGGAAAAGTCAAGAGAGCGGAAAATTTAAAACCCTGTTGAACCCCCTCTATAGCCCGAATGCGCGATGCGATACGATCGGGCATTGAGGCATACAAGTTCTGCATGAAGTCTTGTTATATTTCGTTCTGTATTTGCTGTAACCTTGCCTCTTATTCGTTCAAACTCGCGGGATGCCCAACTCGCCATACCAAATGATCCCAGATGTGCTCGATTGGAAACAAATCTGGGGACTGGACAGGCGAAGGAAGGGTAGTACTAGTGTGGAGATAGTCTTGTGACTTTCTTGCTGTGTGAGGCCGAGCATTTTCTCGTTGAAAAAGGGCTCTTGGGAGCCATTGCATGAGTGGCAAAACATGTGGTTGCAGGATGTCATGGACATACTGCTGGGTTATCATGGTGGTACGGATCAATAGTAAGAGTGACCGTGTATTTTAGGCAATGATATCCCATACCGTCGAATCAGCTGTGGGAGTGGTGTGTCGCTGTAAAGCAAAGGCAGGATTGAGGCGTTCGCCACGGAATCTCCACTCACGAACACGATTGTCATCCCTGCTGAGATTGAATCTGGATTCCTCATTAAAGATGACCTGGTTCCATTCCGCTGCAGTTTAGTTTCCTCGAGCGCGGCCCCACTCCTAACGGAGGCGCCGATGGGTGGGCGTCAAGGGCAGCACACGTAATGGGCACCGCGATGCCAAATGTCCAGCCAGGCGCCTTCGTATGGTTCGAGAAGACACAGGGACCCCTAGTGAAGGTGCTACCTGTGCTTGCATGGTGACCGATGAAGCAGTTTGCTGTACGCGTGCATTTCCTACGATGTGGTGGTCTTCTCGACAACTGGTCTGTCGAGGACGTCCTGAGCCTGGTCTTCGTGTTAATGACATCTCTCGGATCCAATGGTCCCAACACCTCCTCACAACGTAATCAGAACGGCCTAATTGACGAGCCACTCGCCTAGCTGACTACCCAGCTTCCCTCATGCCGATGATTCTCCCCCTCTCAAATTGCGACAGCTGCTCATATTGTCTTCGAAAAAGGCATAATGGCATGTCTATCTCAGCTCTTCCTTTGTAAATGATTAAGCACATCAAACAAGCTTTGGTTACCCGTTATATACTCCAAGTAGAACGACATTAAAGGCCCTCTACCGGCTATACGTAATGCGCAATCACGCTGCATTTCTAATCATTTGCATATCTCCCCGACATGTATCTTCATGTCAAGTGTTTTTTACGATCCCGCAGTTATTTCTTTGTGCGCTAATTTTTTTGTACATGAGTGTATTTTAAATATTTTCTTTAAACCATTGTGTGAAACAAATCATAATTAAATACTATTTTGCAAGTACTTTGCACATTAAGGTAATATTGCATTAAAACCGAAAAAGTAAATTATAATTTGAGAAATATCTAGTTTCAGGTCAATTTTTATTCAAACATAATCTACTGCTATATCAGACTCCAGCGATAGATACGACTACGATTCAAAAAATGGAAACATTATTTATTGGTTGCTTAACTATAATGACGATATAAAATGTTTTAAAAGTTGCCAAAACTCCAGAATCCATCATAAGAAAAAATGGGAGCATTGAAAAAGAAAAAAGTACTTCACACAAAATAAGAAAAAAAAAAGAAATACTTATTTTGATTTTTTTATGCATTATAAGTCTTTAAACTAATCAGAAAAATTTATATTAGATGAGTATATAAGAATAAAAGTTCCGTATTATCAAAATTTTTGCTCCAAAATTCCCACTGGCAAGCTGATAAGAGTCTTAAGACGGTCTGGTACATGAATTTTCAAATATTCATCGATTGCCATTTCTTAATATTTTCTAAAAGTTCAGATATTTCTGTTGAAAATGATAAGTGATATAAGAAAATACAATAATTAGAAGCTTTTTAATTAATTTTTTTAAATGAAGCTACTCCTTGACGCGCATCGAATGAGCTCTGCTAAGAGCACCTGTGTTTCGAATGTTCCTCACAATTAGAGTGTATTGGCATATCAAAAAGCGCACAAGTACAATGCTAAAGCAAAAAGAGAGGAAAACAGTTAAATAATGGAAGAAGCCTAAGTGGTCGTGACCGACTCGCCGACATTTAAGATAAAATATTCAAAGATGTTATAGTATTGGCTATTAAGAATAAATCAATGATCTACACAGCATGAAAAGGGCTCTCTTGATTTCATCTTCTGCCTTTAAACGAGATCCCTCAGAATGGATTGCATTCTGCGGTTATAAATTCATGATGAAAATTTCAAAAGGCAGAAGCCGAATGTAATGAAAGCACTAGGGGATCTTAAATACATACACACGTTCTATATACATAATGAATTAAATGAAGTCAATTTTTAGAACACTAGGGCAGGGGTGGCGAACCTTTTCGGATCAACGTGCCATTTTTTCTTTAAAAAATGTTGAAGGAGGTACAGACGTGCCGTCAAATAATTTTGACTAGTGATTATTGAGAAAATAATAAAACTAAATTCTAACAACTCAAAACTCTTTAATAACAACGAAAAAATACATTTTGCACAGTATAGTAGTCATTGTTTTATTTATATGTGTAATTCAAATTCAAGTAACATTAGTGTGAATTCTGATGTGGTAGATTGGGTGACAAATAACTTTAAATAGGATTGTAAAATGTTACTTTTACCAGAATGCAAGCTGAATTGGAATCATCTTCCTAAGTTAATGTTATTAATTTAGACTCGCAATTAGCTCTTAAATAATGACTCTCAGGCATAGGTAGATGAAAAATATGGTTAAAATAGCATGAGCAAGTTTTTTCAAACAGCTAAATGTATCTTCAGTTTAATTCCATGTTACCAACATTTCATTACTAGCATTTTTACTTATATTGCTTGTTTTAATCTTTCTGTTTTAAACAATTCCAACTTTCTCCTTTTTTTCAACAAAACTTTTTGAATCCATACTGAACTAGACTAGAAACCAATCACAGTTGCATTTCAAATATTTCAATTGACAACAAATAGGATTGGGACAAATTCAGTTTATTAAATGAAGTCGCATCACAAAGTACATAAAAAAAAACTTGAGCGTTTCCGATAATTCTTTGAACTGAGAAAATCTCGCTGAAAACTGTGACCCATCTCTCACTCACGTTTCTCGTAATACTTCATATTGAAATTAGTTGTTTTGAGTTAAAATGCAAACCGCGTTTTGATCGGTGGCGTGCCCAAGATATTGTGTCACGTGCCATCAATGGCACGCGTGTCATTGGTTCGCCATCCCTGATCTAGGGATTCTACGTTATTAAAAAATGTCTACATGTGAAAAGACTCAAAAGCCCAGTGAGACAGTTAATAACACCATAAGGTTTGTCCTTCCAAAATTTACATTTGAGAAATTAAAATCTCTAAAATCTTAGAATATTGGGGCATTGAACCAGGTTATAACTGTATGTCTTGCTTCAAAAAATTAGATGCACGTAAAATTCGCGTAGCCCATTGAAAACATCTTAAGATAAAAAAAAAAAAAGGTGGCAAAATTATTAAAACCAATGAAACAAGAAAATAAGAAGAGTCTTGTAGAAGCAGAGTGTAAAGCAAATGCTTTATATTGTTACGAATTGTGTGTAAATAGTGCAAATAATTTGTATTTGAGTGTTTAATGCATTTGTATTACTCTATGTTATGTTTATTGCATGTGAAAATTGTACCATTCACAAGCAATGCCGCCCCTTACGTTATAACGCTGATTCAATGAGAACTTGGCGAAATATTGGCGGTAGAGCCAAGTTGGCATCATTTTTGGCGACCAAGTTGGCGGCCAATTTGGTGACTTTGGCGACCATTTTGGCGTCATTGACGACAATTTTGGTGAGTTCGGAACCCTCTGGAATCTTCTAAAAAGTAGTAGCTCTCCACAAGTGTCACGTTCAATGACACGAGCTGTTATATATTTCTGGAAGTTTTTTTTTTTCTGTCGCGCCTGTAAAAAGATGCTCGCCTGAACGGCGATGAGTCTGGATTAAACCAGCGAGTAGTGAGGATGGTTTTTACTAGCGTTTAGCTCGGCGGTGCTTGTGAATAATCTTTACTTACGTGTATTTTTAAACACTGGTTATTGTGTTTGATGGCTGTTGAAGGTGTGAAGACCTTCGGATATTTACTCTGTGAATATTACTGCTGAATCCTGTATTTAAAGGATTGGATTTTTGATAATAAATTCGCATCGCTCTTAAAGAACTGTTTATTTTCTTTGTGATTGTTTTGCATAAAAATCCCCGAACCCTCGGATCTACGTAACAATGTGCTTCGGGAAAGTACTTAAAAAAGTAAATGCTCAGAAATTACAAATTTTTACTTTAAAGCTTGTTTTCCCAAAATGTCTCTTTACGTGCATTCTTCTCAACTAATTAATATATAATTCTCAAATTTTCAGTTAGCATACTTTTAAAATGTTTGCACAATTTATTGGAGAGAATAAGATATACCTAGTAAACTCTTTTAAAAATAAGGCTTTTTTAAACTAAATTTTAAGGGGAAAAAATTGGACATTTCTAAAAATTTGTAATTACTTTACTTTTTAACAAAAAGACGAAACCGTTCATTAAAGTTTTATTGATAGTACACATAACCTACTGTAAGAAAATCACCCAAGATAAGTACCGTAAAATCCGGCGCATAACGCGCACTTTTAACACAAAAAATAAGATCTAAATTCAAGGGTGCTCATTATACTCCGGGTATGAAAATGAGAGCTCTGAAAATAAGAAAAAGAGATAAGCATAAAAAAAGCTTCACTGCCGCATATCTCGAAATGTGTTTATTTGAAAAAATGACATTCCTTATAAACATAAAGGGTTGCAATTCTAGAAATATAATATTTTTTCTAAAGCGTTTGGGATAGTACCTTGAATATAAATGGCTTCAAAACATAACAGCATAGCATACGTACAGTTCAAGATTCTTTGTAAAAAGTAGGTGCGCGTTATACGGTGAAAATACCGAAAAATAAAAAAATGCAGCTTGAAAGTATAGGTGCGCGTTATACGCCGGATTTTACGGTAAGTAGTTTCTGAGAAAAAAGTACATAAACTAACGAAATTTAAGATGGTCTCTCCTATAGACGTGACAGACCCCCTTAAAATTTTATGTTAAGAATAAAGAAGCGTTAAAGAATGAGTCATTAAAATAGCGTATTAAGGCAATGATCGATTCTGATATTAAAGCTTCATATTTTACAACAGCATTAACAATTAACGTGTCTTCTGCCCTGAGAGCTGTCAAACGTTTACTACTTAATGCAAGTCTCAGTCATTTCAATTTGTCTTTTTTATATGTGATGATCGCTTTTCTATGTTAATCAGCTCGTACCAATATTTTAAATAGTCAATTATTGTTATTGAAAAGGACTTATATTGGTGACTAAGATAAATTGTATCCTTATTTTTCTTAAATGAAAAAAAACTGGATTTGCTCGGAATTTGAAATATTAATAAAATTCTTTTTGTTTTCCCTTTCAATAGATGGGAAAACAGTAATACACTAAGTGGACGAACATAACATTCCAATTCTGAAAATAAACCAGAGAAAACCTGTTACGAAAGGAAATGGAAAATTTATTCAAGACAATTATGTCTCTTCTTTAGATTAGAGAAAAAAGCCCGAGTTAATTTGTGTCCCCATCCAAGGAATTAAATCATATCTTCTGATTTCGTTTTGTTGAATTTATTTAGATAAAAAGCCTGGAAATAGAACCCAATAAATAAGGAAGTGGGGTGGAGAAATAGAGAATAACTCTTAGAAAAATGTTTTTATTTTTCTCGACATTGCAAGAATTATTCTGCTATTCCATAATATTGGTATTATATTGGGAAAATCAATCGGTTTCGATGATGAAAAATTCAAACAATGAAAAAAACATGATATCTTTATTGATGTTGGATAAATTAACTGGATCTGGATATAAATTCTTTTTATTTTCTAAATTAATTCTTGATGAATATCTTCATTTTACATCCGATTTTATTATTAGATCTGAGTTTTTCTCATTTTCATTTATATCCTTTTTAACCGTGAAAAGACTTTAAAATCAAGAAAAAGTGAAATAGCAATTTTTTTATCATTGTTATTTACATCTTGCTTACAACTACTAAAATTCCTTCCATATTTTCAATTTAAAGTCTTGTTTGAATAACCGCAATATTTAATTCTGTTGTACCATACTAAACCCTTAAGATTGCCATGTAATATTCGCATAAGCTTTCAAAAATTCAGATAATCTAATATAAATTCAAAGGAAATATAGGGTCCTATTTTGAAACATTTATTCAATGTGTTTTCATTATTATTACATGTAAGTGATTAAGTATAAGAACATTTTTTCAAATTTTAAGTTATACGAAGAAAGAAAACTTTATAATGAACTGTATAGGAAATGAAAATAATGCTTTGAATAATATAAGAAATATTCAGACATTTTATTAAATTTTCGTAAATATCAATTTATGAAGACATAGTTATCACAACACTGTGTATTTGTTTCAATGAAACTTAACAAACGACACCTTATTTAACAACTAGTTATAGAAGTCTTTGTTCAATTATAAATTGTTTTAATCCATTGTTTTATTTTTTCCAACATATTTCACTCTGCAAAAGCAAACGAAAAGCATCCAAAAACTCAACATTCAAGCTCCTAGTAACTCAAATACGTATAAAGCAAGTTAACGCATCAGACCATCAAAGTAAGTTTAATTTTTCATTCCTAGCAATTTTTTCACTAAAAAACTCCTTAAACATCTTAGTTTTGTTAATATTAGTCAGTACTGAACAAAATGTATATCGAATCTAGAAATAGTTATTCAATATGTTTCTCTCTTAAGATTAAAGTGTTTTATAATAATTATAACTCTTTTATATATATAAAGTTTTAATTACATATTTTCTGAATTCCACTTAATTTTAACATTAAATGTTCAAAAATATTTTTTTCTTTTACGCACGAAGTATCTGAACAAAGCGTAAAGTTTTTGTTTTTTAACTACATTTTAAGAAGTTATTCAGCAATTTATAAATTGTAACAGAATTAAATTTTGTCACATGTATAAAAATTATTTTTATTTCAATTAAAACATTTCCACACATATATATTCTACAAAAAATTGACCCGTAAATAATGTTCTCGAATTTATTTAAACGGCAATGTTAAATCAGTAGAAAAGAGAATTGTGTGAAAGGGAATAGAAATAAAAATCAACTGTGGGGTTTTTTAATTTAATTAAATATTCCAAGTATTTTGGAAGTACTCTGTGTTTGTTATCTATACTAGTACGACTTAGAAGTTCAGAGACATGGCGTAAGCTTCATCTTCTATTTAAATTTTAAAATACTAAGACAAAACCACCTTCCATGTGTGACAATGCACTTTTGCTATCGCTTGAACAATCTTTCGAAACACTGATGGAAGACATATTTTGTAATCACACCTAAGGCCTTTGCGATGCTGCTTTCTTCTCTGATGATGCAAAATAACATTCCAGCAGATTTTTTTAGAATAAAGAAATAGTAAATAAAAATCTCAGTAAGCTAATACAAATCCAAAGAAAGAAGAGTAGAACTTTAATATCATTTTTGGCGAGAAACTCCGTGACTATTTAAAACCGATGTGCAAGGCCGTTGTCGTGCAGAACGCACCATTCTCCACTTTGACACATCTGTGACCGTTTACAACCAATGGACTCCTTAAGTATTTAGAGAATGCTCCTCTTTTCACTGTTCTGTTCTCAGGAATTTCTGAATGAACATTTCCTTCAGAATAAAAAAAGAAAAAATACCTCCATCACAAAACTTTTCTGCAATTTCCTACTTTATTTAAAACGCTGATATTACTCTTACACCTTCGTTCTGGACATTGTACAGTGGCCGCGGTAGCCGAGTGGTATAGGTATCGGACCGTGGCTTGCCTTGTCACGAGTTCGAACCCGGTACCACTAAAGACCCGCCGTGTAGGGCAGCGATGCACGTTAAATCTGTCGAGAGCTGAAACGTCCTCACGTTGGTGTGGTGTGGTAGTTAGGAGAGGGGGTGCCAGCTCAGGTGTCGTCCACGTCACTTGACCATGGTTCAAAATTACGTGGTCCGTCGCCAAACGCCCTCGTGTAGCTGAAGAGTGCGACGTTAATATTCAATCAATCAATCAATCAATCAATCTGGACATCGTACAATCACAGTACACCTTCCTTAGCATTTTTTAAGTCTCTGCAGTTGCCTTACCCAAACGCTGATAAAACAATGTTATCTTATTTAAAATTAATCCATTGCAAATTTTATGGAATGCGTTTAAATTTCGCGTCTAAATACCTGTAACAATTACTGATTTTTAGATTCGAAACTAATGAGTAGCGAAAATTATGTAACCATTAAGTAATCGTTTTAAAGTTACTTAAAAGTTTCTTAATTTGGGGTAAAAAAATAAAACCGAACCACAGTATATTGAATTTCGAAAACGCGCGCGATAAACAGTAAAATAAACAAGCAAATATTAGTTGCGTCTTCTGTTATTTGATTGAATATTGCATTTACATTGCACTTATGTTTATTTTAAACAGGTGATAAATTCCAAAATTTCAGAAACATATGCTATAAAATTGCTCTTACCTTGTATATTAAAATATCGACACACAAATATCTTCAACACATTCCCTTTTGGGCGTCAATCATTTATCCCAGCGCTCGTACAATCTCTTGAAACTCTACTGGGAGGATCATTTGCAATCACCAAAAAGTACTTCGCGATGTTTCTTTTACCTCTGCCGATGATTTCGAACAATGTCCCTGGGGATTTTTTAAATGAAGGAAACAAACAAAAATCACAGGAAGCTAAGTTTCAATAATAAGTGGGATGTGGAAAAATTCTAGTAATAGTTTCAAAGAAAAATTATCTGAGCATTCCGGATAGCTGTGCAGGTGCGCTGTTAAAATGTCCACTTTTCACCAACTGTGTGTGACCGTTCACTATAAATGAATACCTCAAACGCGACGTATAATGTCTAGAAAAGATTCCTTTTTCACTCTCTCTGTTTGGACCTCAGGAATAAACTTTAAATAAATATTTCCTTTAGAATGTGTAAAAATATAATTCAGTCATCCATTTGCTGCGATTCTCCACTTTATATTTGGCCTCAATGTCGCTACTCGGACACCTTTGTTCTGGTCATTGTACAAAAAACGTATACCTTTTATAGCCTTTTTAATGTCTTTGAGAGGATATTCGTGAAATGCTGACAAAATTTAAGGCTGCAGCGTTGTTCTTGAAACGCCATGCTTCTTACATCGCTAAACCAATATGACTTGTCTCAGAACAAAATGTCTGATCGCGTAGTTTCCTGACGTGGATGAAACAGTCCTGTACATGGAGATGGATGTGTGTGTGTGTGTGTGTGTGT
>BMAV01015262.1:119455-150789 GCA_019973955.1 Trichonephila inaurata madagascariensis
TGTGTGTGTGTGTGTGTGTGTGTGTGTGACAGAACGCATTTCAAACGGTTTTACTCTAACAACTATCTGCTTTGGTTGTCATTGTGTGACCGTAAACCCGAAACTTTTGGTTCCTATTTAATAATATATATGCTAAATTCAATATTTACGTAATAATTCATTTTCCTTTCTAAATAAAAATGGCCACAAATTATTTCTTTTGTTAATTTATTTCTTATGTTCGAGTCATTGTACAGAAGAAACCTATACAAACAAATTCATTTATTCAATGTAATAACTTTTAAGAGAGTCGTCACGTATCCTTTTGGAAAGCAGCTCCAAAAGATTTAAAGCTCAAGAGTCATTTCTTATCATTTGACCCTGATTCAAAAGAAAGAGATATGCTTTGCAATTTGTGTTTCATAGTTTAAGATGATGTTAAATAAAAAAATAAAAAACTTCAAAATGGGTTGGACCAGGTTGTGACATCTCTCGCGTTCTTCTTCTAACATAACTCCTACGTTCTTTGACGGCCACGATTAATGGCAAAACTTTTCCAACCCAATACCAAGAAGAGAAACAGGGCGAAAATGCAAATAAGATATACTTTAAAAGGATAGAGGGTTTAGTGAGATGAAACGGCAATCTTAGAGATAACTTAGTGCGGAACAGTTCGGAACAAGTGTTAGACGACCTACTCGCAAGGCAGAAGGATACGCCCATCTTCGTTAATATTGTTAATTATAAGAAGGAGTAATAGTGCCGGAGTATACTTATCTACAAGTAGCCGAATAGGAGTGTCTTCAACCAAGATAGGAGGGTTACTCTATAAAAGGTAATATTTTGTATAGGAAGTTAGATTAGGCAGATAATTAAATATAATTAAGATAAGTGATCTAGTTGTGCGATCTGACTTAAATATTCAGTTTAATTTGTGGCTTATTCTCACTTAAAGAAAGTTGTTATTTAGAATTAAGTAATTTAAGTTATTCTTATAATAAAAGTTGTGTTAAGAATTACAAGATGTCTCATCTTTTAGATAATCCCACACCTCTAACTTACGCGGATCCATCAAGACATAGCTATCGCCGGATGGATATGTCACAATGGCGCCCGAACTATAATAATTCTGGGTTAGGTATAATGCAGGAGGATTTAGTATATTACCTGAAATGTATTTTTCCGGGTCGGAGAATGTAAAGGAGTTCCTTGAGACAATAGATAATCAAATACAGTTACTTGAAATCCCAAGTAATCTGTCATGTGCTTACTTGAAAAGTCATCTCAGGGGAAGGGCTCAAGATTGGTACTCAATATTTGGATCGGTGCTAGTGCAAGATACAGCCACGGATTTCGCGCAGCTCAAGGCTGAATTAACGAAAGCTTTTCCCGCAATCAAAAATAAGAAAGAATTGGAGGCTCGATTTTTCGCGTCACAGCAGGGAAGAAATCAGGAACCCACAGACTTTGTTTACGATTTATTAAAAATTCAGAAGAATTTAGAGCTAGGGATGTCACAGGCGGAATTGGTTGATCACATTTTTGTTCGACTCGAACCACAGATCCAGGACTACGTGGAAGTGCGCAATCCGCAGAACACGGTACAACTTTTGGAAATATTGGCTAAATTCGAAGAGAGGTATTCTTACAAATTAAAAAGTGGATCACAGAATAGTGATAATGTAGAAAGACGAGGTCAAAACGCGCATAGGATGCCTAATTTTGATGCTAATCGCAGAAACTGGAGAAATTCTGAGGTTGGGCGTATACCAAATAATGGTAGAAATAATTTTTATGAGAATAGCCGTCAAAGTAATAGAGGGTTCGAGAGGAATAGATTTCAAAATGGTGGTCAGAGATTCAACGAAAGGGGATACCAATTTCGAAATGATCGAAATGATAATTTTAATAGAGGGGACCGTAGAAATAGGGGTTGGAGTGAAAATTTCAACGATTAAATGTTGTAAAAGTTAAAGATCAACCTCAAAAAGAATCAGCAAGAGAAAAACCAATTAAGCTTTCTCAAATATGTATATCACCCGTAGAACTTCCCCACGTTCCTATTTTATTAAATAACACATTTTTGAAAGCGCTATGGGACACCGGAGCAGATAAATCATTTATATCAATCATTTATATAGAAAATATTTTTTTTATAAGCAAATTAAAAAATCGCGAGCCCGTGTAATAACAGCACAGGATGCGAAATGCCAAAACATGGGGATTGTAGAATTGAATATTCGCATCAGACAATTTGAAAGAACTTGGTCATTTCATGTGTTGACGGATTTGGAATACCCATGTATTCTAGGTGTTGATTTTATAAGTGGGTCAAGGGTCGTTTTAGATTTTGATCGAAAATCGTTGAAAATTCCCGATTCTCAAATAAATGGGGTGGTTGAATCAATTAAAGAGGAAAAGGTTCTCTCCAAGTTTTCCTCTCCTCAAAATCAATCCCTTTTAAACACCAGGGGCGGGTCCACAACACGCCCCTCGTCTTCCTCATTGGCAGGCCAAAAAATAAGGTCTGCCCACGTTTCCGGGCCCCATTCGTCTCCTATTTGTGCGGCAAACACAAACACATTCCTGGTCTGTCTGGAATCTAAGGGTGCCATAATTCTCATCTAACTTCTGAGACTCTTATTCATCACACCACCTGGGTTTTATAACCCCATTCTCTCTGCACCGGCTTTCATACAGGCTTCGCCTATATGTCAACTTATTGTCACCGGCTCTCTTTAGATATTACAACTTCCAGACTCGATGTCGGCTTTTGTCCGAGGTCAGACAATAAACAATGACCCCATGGCCACGTGCTCTTGTCACCTAACGACTGTTTGGAGCCATAAAACTTCGCATGAATAGATGGGTGAGGTTCACCCCAATCGAAGACGTCACAATACTTTGACACCAACGTATATAAGCGTCTTCTTCTGCCCAAAACATTAATTTTCTGGACATATATATACGTCTTTCTGAAGTACGATCTTTTATATGCACTGCTTTTCATAAAATTATTCCGAAGGCTTTGGAATGCAATAAAGGAATAAATAAGAGGATTTGCTTATTTATTCCTTTTCTCCTCCCTCCTCCCCAAAAATAACATCAAAACACGCGCGCCTACGTAGAAAACGGTGGCATTGGAGAGTGAATCGCGTAACTTAGGGAAGGAATTAATTATAAACCATACAAACTATAAAGATAAGTGTTAGTACAAGCCCATGGTGTCACTGATAATTATCAAATTTGTTCTTAACTTAATATTGTTGAACTAATAATGAAATACATAGCAAAGTACTGGTACATTTATAAGTGTATTATATCAGAGTAAATGAGTATTTTATAATTTATTATACCAGAAAGTATTTTGTTTGTTTACTTTCAGTAAATTTATAATTTTTTAAATAATCTTTTGTTTTCGGCTTTTCAATATGATCGCCCCCCCCCCTCATAGAGTTATCACGTCCCCCGCGTGGAGGGGTGCGCCCCACAGTTTGAGAAACGCTGCTCTAAGAGAAACAGTTTTATGGAAAGAAGAAAACTGGTGTTATAGAGAGAGGGAGGATAGAATTCACATGGACAGCCCATTGTTTTACTACTTTTTATTATGCATGATTTTTTCAGGAATCAAAGTATTTATTTGTGTCTTTAAATAGCAATAGTAGTATTATTCGTCAATATTTTAATTCTGTTTTTTTATTTATTTATTTATTCAACGTTTCAAACATATATGGTTTAAAAAAAAGCATATGCTCATAAATTAATATTAATCATATTAGTTCTAGGTGAAAAAAAAACAATAACCTTGAAATGATTTACAATAAAAAAAACACATATGAAAATTGATCATATTTTATTGACTTATTGTCGATTTACAATTAGAAATTAAAATTTGGATATTTTTGAACACATAAAATTTGCCAATATTGTGTTAATAATAAATTTACAAATCATGATGTGTGAAATCGTAAACTATTTTAATGAATATCTCGATGTCGACTATTATTAGAAAATCGAATGCAGGAATATTGTTAGATATTGAAAATTGCAGAGCTATTGGCTAGTTTTAACTCTTGAGCATGCGAACGAATGTGAAAGGAGGCCGAGTGAGTGACATTCGTCAAGGACAACGAGATGTATCTCTGGGGAACGACTTCGGTCTTGCTGCACCTCTCCTGAGGTAAAAGAGGTATAGAAGGCTCATCTGAGGTTGGGAAGGGAGCAGGATACGCTGTTCGAAAGAGCGAGTGGAGAGGGTGCAGGGGGAGAATGTTCAAACACCCATCAAGGGGAGGAAGACAGGATGCAAAGAAGAAGCAACTGAGGGTTTTGCAATGTCTCGATGTTAGGGGTGAAAAAAAAATTAATATATTGGAAGTGCAAGTTTGAGATATTGTGAAAAGGGATATTAAACATTTTTGATGGGGTGATAAGAAAGGAGAAAAATTATAAGGTAATATACCTTTGTGTAAAAAAAAAAAGGCAAGATACTTTTTAAATATCTTCAGGGGAAGTTAAGGTATCCGACTACGTTCAGAACCGTGATTTTAAAAAAGCGCATAAATGAATAATTGTCATGAGATATTTAGTATCACTTGATTAGAATATATGTATAAAATTGTTTTAAGGACACACACACATTTTGACAAAAAAAATTTACTTAAATGCAATATTTCGGTAAAAAACTAACTTCGAATAATTTTTTTCCCAAATGTTCTCCTTTTGTGAAAAATGCTTCTATTATAATAATATTTTGCCTGTATATAGCTCAGACCTCTCTACAGAGGCTCAACTAGAATTTTTGAAATATATAAATTAGAAGTGGGCTTATCCATATTTTACAACAGAGGGGAGCAATTTTAAGAAAAAAACGCCAATAATTATTTCAATGGGTGGTAACTCTGAAAATAATGTGAATTTTTCAAAAATTCTAGTTGAGCCTCTGTAGATAAATCTGAGCTATATACAGGCAAAATATTATTATAATAGAAGCATTTTTTACAAAAGGGGAACATTTTGAAAAAAAAAATTATTCTAAGTTAATTTTTTGCCGACTGCTAGCTTGAGTAAAAAATCTTGTCTTGAGATATTTTCTCCTGTCGTTTGCTTGTACAAATTCCAGGCATTTATGCCAGCTAAATCAAGGATATTGAAAAAAAAACTTGGAGAGGCCATCTGCAAGACAGAACTTAGACTTTTCTTGAAATTATTCTCAGATATTTTGAACGAACTACTTTACGCAACAGTCTTTGCAGGAACGTGCAACTTACCGACTACAATACGATTAGCAATATGATTCGATAAGCTTATAAAACAAAAAAATGCTCTCCGGGGCAATTGACCTGTTGTGGTAGATAACGGTATACGACAAGTATTACTCAAAATAAACAAAACAAAACAAAAAAATAGCATAATAACTGTAGATTAATTACTAAAAGAAAAAGTCATGAAGTCAAATGTGCAAAAACAATAAGATGATACGTGCATTTTCAATACAAAAGTTCAAAATGGGTCATTTGACCCGTTATGGTATGTTTAGTGTTAAATTCTTAAACGAGGTTGTATAAATGTTAGGTTTCTTATTTTTTGTCCTTTCCTTTCAGTTTATTCTCTAACGCTCTTTATATAGGGACATTTTTTTTATAGAAAGAGCCTTTTTTTCTGTGTATTGAGAAGAACCTAGTATTCCATATTGCCATATTGCGTCCTCTTGGGAAATGAATCTTTAAACTGAAGAAAACGAAACATTGTCAACTAAAAACGATAACAGTGTACGTTAACAGATCTTTTTTGTGTTCATTATTGCTTAAAACCAATGTTTTTATATCATATGTACTAGTAGGTTAAAATGTTTGAAATCTTACCTCTAAAATCTTTTGAAAATCACAAAACAAACTTTATTCTATAACGAGTAATTCAGCAACAATAAATGGGCAACTCACACTCTGAAGGTGTCTTTTATTAATAGAGTGTGGTTTTCTCTTGCATTTGCAGCTCTAATTTGCATCAGCTAGTTTAATTTCACTTGGTTTATTTAATGAAACATTTATTATTTTAGACGGAGTCAAATCAGTTATCTTTTTTAGAACTAATAAATCTAGCTCTTTTTTGAAACTTAAATCATCATTACATATGGAAGTCGTAATACTGTCATTTATTCTAATTGTCGACTCATTTAAACACGATACCAACAAATTAATTTTCTCATTTTTTAATTGTAATCTATCCGCACAATCTTCTGTAATAGAATTTGATTGACTCCCCACATCCAAAAGTGCTCTTTTACCTCATGTAAGATGCCAAATCTATTCCTAAGGAAACACTGAACGCTACTTAGTAAAACTGTTCTTGCTTTTTTTTTTAAGAAACTCGTTGCTACAAACGACTTGTTTTCTTCATTTCCACCTTGGTTAAGAACGACGCAATTTGATCTTTCCGGTCCCCCGAACACATCTGCGAGGGGGTTGAGAACAGAATTCTCAACTATTTGGGGGTCGACGGGAGATCTATTTCCCGGTTTGGAAAAGTGAATAAGACGGTTATGTGGCTTCCCACAAAAACAGTCCTTCGTACTGCAGCTTTTGACATTGCAGTTAGGGGAAAAGCACTTGAAACACAAATTATTAGCTTTTACGAAATCCACTCTTTCTCTGACGCTGAGAGATTTAACTTTTAGAGGACGGCTGGTCGATAGTGCCACCAAAAAGAACAGCTCCTTAAAGGACGGCGCTGGTCGGAGTAGCGACCAAGCTCTTCTTTCCCCCTTTAAGAGCGTTCGGGTAGTCGTGGTGTCTATTCAAATCCAGAAACGTCAATCACTTGATAGGTCTTTTTTGTATTCAGAGAGGGGTGCAAGAGTTTCCTCCTTCCCACTTATCAAGAATTCGCCTTTTTTCCCTGCTATGTCCGTTCATCACTAGCAGATTTAGTCTTTACACAGTTATTTTTGTAAGGGGTTTTTCAACGCCTTTACTTATTCCACTCAAAACTCTATTTCATTATATTAATAGAAAATAAAATTAAATCATTATTTTAAAAAAAACCACACTAATTAAAATCGTTTTAATACATGACATATTTCCCAAATCTGTTCCTTTTGCTTCAATTAGATAATGTTTATTATTCTGATTTGCTTACCTTCGTTCACTTACGAACTATAAAGAAATCTATAAAATCATTACACTAATACACCTTTTTAGCTTTTTTAAATAAATTTGCTTGTAATAACTTTATTTCCTTTTTGCAATGAATAAATTATATTAAATCAATTTTTATTGTATAAAAATTTCTAACCTAGAATAAAAAAAAATTTTGTAGTTAAAATATGAAATTATTGGATTAATATGTTGAAGTTAAACAATATTTAATTATTTGGAAATAAATTTTTAATTTCCAATACGTGCTCATCTTTACTTCATTTTTCAAATAATTATATATTTTAGTATTATTAAGAAATATATGTTACATAAAAATTTTATTTTCACAGTTTATTAATAACTTAAACTGACGATTTTTTTATGATCTTTATTATAATTTCACATACTAAAGAATTTAATTACGTATTTTCATAATGTATGGGTTTTTTTTTTTTTTTTTTTTGCTAATACACGTAGAGCTATGCATTTACCCGATTTAAAATACTTCAGTTCTACATTTTTAATAATTTATATACCTGTAAAACTGCTTAAAAGTATATTTGTGGAGAATTTTAAGAAATTTTTGCATTCAGTTTTTGATGAAAATTTGTTCATAATTACTCAATGTATTGCTGTACAGAAACATATTTTTACTGTTATCTTACGTTAGTTAAGAAAAAATTAAAATTTTGTATCGAAACAAAAAAAAAATTTTTTTTTTAATCGTGTAAAAAACAACAAAAAACAGAGGGGAAAAAGATATTTGCAACAAAAAAAATTACAGAAATATTTGTTATAGATTTTTAAAACTATCCAATTTAGTCCCCTTCAAATTTATTTATTAAATGCAAGAAACTAACTACGACATTTTTTAATATGACAATCGATGTATAAAAGTGGAGCCTTAGAAACAAAAAACAAAAACTATTTATCCCGATATTTTTTTTCTTTCAAATTTGTAGAAAACGAATATTACGAGTTCTTCAGCATAAGAAAAATGCCCTGATTTATAAAAAAACCTTAGAAACAAGAATGAAATTTTTGCTTTTGTTATGTATTACGAGTATACTTAGAAAGTTCTACAATGTTGGATTTCCTGTATTTTCGAAACTTCAAGAAGTTTTTTTATAATAACAATTACGAAAAATTTTGCAAAATGTCCTAAAATCTATCTGAAAAATAAATATAATCAGAACGTAGTCTAACAGATAGTTATATTGAAGTAAAAAATGTGTTCGTTCTCTCTCTCTCTCTTTTTTTTTCGCCTATTTATTCGTGCGTCACGCATTTTAAGTACAACAGTACAAAGAGCGGAGTGTTCGGATGCGCTCTAAGGCTATTGAACGATTAAAACTCTGAACACAGAATCAGATGGTTCTTGTAAATGAGGAAGTTCTAAAATCTTTTACAACGACAAAGAATGCTTCTCTCCCTTGATTATTATTGATTCTTCAGTTGTTGGTCATTATTGATTATCATATGCCTTTTTGGTGTAAGAAAACGTAGAAATGTACATCTACCGTCTTGTAAATCTTCCAAGGTTGCTTTCAAGTAGCTGAAAAACCTTTCAAGTAGCCTCTTATTGCCGTAATAAATCTTTAGGAAGGGCATTTCCTTTTCTGCTAAATTGTCGGACATAGTATAAATAGAAACTATGCCAACTAGGCCCTCCAAAAAGTCACTCTTCTACTTTGCGATTATCAGAAGAATTAGAATAACCGTTCCGAGAACTGATATTGTGTTAGATTTTGAGAGATAAGGTAAAAAGGACACAGTCACTTTAGGGGACTGTCCAAACGAAACGGGGGGGGGGGGTGATATTTGACACTAAAGTCTTTCTTCGTTTTGAAGAAAATCAAAGAAATTAAAGAAATTTTTTCGTCATATATATAGTTATCTGTAAATCAATTGAGGAAGTTTGTGCGTTGAGAAGGAAAGGTTTTTGTAATTGTTTTGAATGTTGATCGAAGGAGTTGGCTTCATAGGAATGTATTCGCTCTATGTTAAGCACAAAATCACACACAAAAATCAGTTCATCATCGCACAAAAATCAGAGCAGTAGTCTTAGAATTTATAAGCACTATGCAATTCTTTTGAAATTTTAAATAAAATGTAAGGATTATCCAAAGGCTAAGAATATAACTTTTTTGTATAAAAGGTGAAAAAAATTAAGAAGCCCCAGTATGTTGTCATTACTCGCAAAAGAAACAATTCAGTACAAATAAGAATAATACAATATTTTTATATAAACAAGTTTACCGAGATACATGAAACTCCTCGGTAAATTAAAAATATTTGTTTCCAGAATATTTTGCCTTTGATACCAGCTTATTGTTTGCGTTTTAGTACCAAGTATTCTAAACATTCAAAAGTATTTCCTCTTTTTTACGAATGTGAAAACACTTTATTACTATTGAAAAAAATATTTTTTTAAATTTCTAGTGTGTATTTAAAAAATTTATTTTTAGGAACACGTAGGTAAATTGATAAATTATTAATATTTCATTTACGAGTTCCATTACAAACAAAGTAATAAGATGGACCTCGTAATTTAAATGACGATCAAGTAACGAGAATGATAGCCGAGCTAGAGCCCCCACTTCTAATTTCCACACCACGACAACGTAAGGATTTTGACTTAATGCGTACCAGCTCTTGTACTCAATGGAACCCCTAATCGTGACCATTTTTCAATGAAAAAAACATGAAGAGACTACAATGTGGCATTATTTAACATGTGCCAACATGTATAGCCTTAGGATATTCACATTTTATAGCGTAATGCGAAACACCTACCTGCTGTTCATCTCATTTATTTGCCACAGTAAATATTTTATCATAATTTTCAGCATATATAGGAAGAATAAGATCAAAGGAAAATATTTTAATTTTTGAAAAATGCTTGTAAATAAAATTTAGATTTATTCTAAGTATTCTTTAAGTATTATGAATTCTAATATAAAACAGAATGGATTAAGAGAGTATCATGCATTCTGCAAATATATTCTAGAAGAGAAAAACAATTATAAAATCATTAACAGTGCAGTGTTTCGAGAAAAACATAGTTGATTTTTGATGATGTCTATTGGAATACATTTGTTGCAAATACGTACAACAACTTTTAAACAAAACACATATTTCACGTAATTTTCTTCTTGATTGAAGCCTTATGCATGTGTCTCAAAGTAGATATTTTCATTTAACAGAAGATAGAGCTTCGAAGTACTAAACTATTTTAGAATAATTCCTTAACGATCTAAGAAAATCTAAATTTTACATTATGACATAAAGCTCAGCATTTTACTTTTTCTTTTATTTTATATTATTGATTATACAAAATTATAATTAATAAAAAAATACATTATTTATTTCTTACTTATAATTTAATTATTTTTTACACCTGCGTAAATTAAGTTTGTGTAACAAACTCATGCATTTAATAGAATGAAAAATGAATTTATTATAATTTACATATTTTAATGGATTTAGTGAAAATCACAAAATATAAATAAGTTTTACTTGGATAAAATTAATTAAATTTTGTTAAGTTTACGGTAACTTTGATTAAAATGAAATAAGTGCTTCTTTTTTTTTATACGCAATGCTTTATATTATCAGCACTGTTTTATATAATAATTAATTTTCAATGTTATTTCACTCACTTTAAAAATATTGAAGATGAAATCTAGGAGGAATGCAGCTTAAATTGTAAGGAATCGTCTCCTTTTTTTTAAAATAAAATAAAATAAATAAATTTTATTAGATTTCTCGAGTTGAAATCATTAGTAACTATTACAGAAAGAAAACATGTTTCCCTTAGAAAGGAAAATCTTCGTATTTAGGGACTTTCTAAGGCGCGGACATCCCCATTGCACAGCAGGAGACTAACAGCTATCTTGCTTCTATTGTTCGCCGGAGTACGGTAGCATTAATCAGTGACAAAAAAGGGGGAAGTCAACTCATTTTGCAAAGGTACATTTCTGCCCGATTGATTTTGTAATTTTGCTATTTCTAATTCCTCTAACTGTGGCAGTTTAATTTTTTCAATTTCTAGTCTATTTTCGTTTTCATTTCTTCTATCATTTATCTCCTCCAATACACAATCAACAATAGCCTAATACGTATCCTTATCATTTTTATAAATCTCACTCTCCTGTATTAATTCACTTAAATCTAGAACTTTAGCATTGTCTGGAACAACTAACTTCAACTCTTCTGCAATATAGACCGCAATTCATCCTTTTTAAATTTACCTATACCCACTAAAGTTATTTCAATCACCAATGAAACAAATAAATCTCAATTTAATTATCCCAACCACAAATTAAAGTTATCTCTACTACAAATGAAACACATATAAATCACAATAATTATCTCAAAACACAAATTAAAGTTAGCCACAAAAATGAACCATGAAATCACAAAACAATTATCTCAAACACAAATTAAAGTTAACTCAACCTCAAATGTAACACATATGAATCACAAATAATTATCTCAAAACACAAGCAAAGTTTTCTCTATCACAAATGAAACAAATAAATCACAAAATAATTATCTAAATCACAAATTAATGTTAACTCAACCACAAATTGGACACCTATAAATCACAAAATAACTATCTCAATCTCAAATTAAAGTTATTTCAACCACTTACAAACCACAAAATTATTCTCAAAACACAAAATAAGAGAATTGAAGACTAAGCTCTGGCTAGGACTGCCAATCCAATTATTAAAGCACAAACATTGTTTACTTATCCTCATCCTAAAATTAAATATGCATACTCTTCAACGAAGTGGAGAAACCCTCTTCGCCCCCCATAACACGTCAATTACACTCTTTTCACACTCTTAACAACATAAGCAGTCTCGTTAGAACGCATCATTCCTTTTGGGTTCATTTGGTGAACTGTCACCTTCTTGATTAACTGCCTCTGGCCGTCCCGTTTTCCTTCCTGCGCTTCTCCCCCTCCGCCCCGCCGGCGTTCTGCTTCGTTAGAACGTTGTGCTCGGGGGCACGTTCATCCCTCACCATCCGGGTGAGATTTCGGTATCTGACATCCTTCCGACATATGGTTTTCTTTTTCTTCCCTTCCTTCTGGGAATAGGCGCCCGCGACCATCTAATTTTAGTTTTAGTCTGGCTAGGACTAAGATAAAAAGGAATTTTATTAGAGCGTTCTCCATACGCTCTTGCTCTTAAACTGTTTACACATACACTGCACTACAGACATTAGCGCCCTCTCGCGACAAATATTCACTTGTTGTGGGCGTCACAAGAATTACTTGTTCAACACCGAACACACATCAAAATAGCTTTGGTTTGCAATTTTTTATTCGTGATATCGAAGATTTTACTTAACATCTTTTTTATTAATTATAATTTTCTTTCGTCACCACAGTCCCAACTAAAAAAATAAAATGTAAAATTAAAATGCATTCATATGAGAATTATACACCCCGACATACGCGAATTTGACTTAAGCAGTATCACTCAGTCCTCAGTAAATGAGAGAGTGAATATTAACGTCGCATTCTTCAGCTACACGAGGGCTTTTGGCGACGGACCACTTTATTCTCAAGCATGGTCAAGTGACGTGGACGACACCTGAGCTGGCACCCCTCTCTCTGAACTACCAAACCAACGGGAGGACGTTTGAGCTCTCGACAGATTAAGCGTGTATCGCGCCCCTACACAGTGGGTCTTTAGTGGTACTGAGCTAGAACTCGTGACAAGAGAGGCCAGCCATGATCCGATACCATGATGACTCGGCTACCGCGGCCACATCACTCAGTCCTACCTATCGCGTAAGTTCCAGGTATTAATGTATTTAAATAATTTATACATCATACCTCTGCTTCTACTTTTTTTTTTTTTTTTTGCTTTTTTTTTATTTATTTATTTTTGTAGTACTTTTTAAAATGAATAAATTATGGAAGAAAACTTCGTTGTGATCTTCTCAAGCTGTAACGAATTGATATGATTGTGAATAAAGATTTTTGAAAAATTTCCGTTAGCGTGACTCTCTCTCTCTCTCTTTCAGAAAGCCAACAAATGTCATAATAAACATTTTTGATAGAACGTAGATGATATATCATGCACCATTCCTCAAAAATAAAGGCACAGTTTCCTACTTTCCTTCCAAACTTACAAAGAATAAAAAAGCTGACTAATCCAAAATATATGCAACAAAATGAATTTAAAAATTTCTAAAAATCAAGTAATGACAAAAGCTTTTACAAAGAAAAACTTTTCTGAATTTGTTTTACTAATTTTGTAATATATTCTTACGATTTCCATTTAGCATAGATTTGAATTTTTATTTTTTTTTAAGAATACTTAATAATGCAAACTAGAAAACGAAATTTATTGAGGTGTTGAATGTGAGGACGGAGCACCTGATCCCCGTAGGGGTCTTCATCTCCTTTCTTTCAAAAATTGGGTGGTTAGCTTTATCAATCAATACATTGCCCTTTTTTAGTTTTAAAAATAATTATAAGTAAAAGAAAAATATGCCAGATTGAAAGAATTTTACGGTGCCTGCCGTTAAGCGGCGGCGGAGAAAGCTATTACGGCGGCGAGAGGCCGGCGAACCGGTTTTGAGACCGGTTTATTGAGAAAAACAATTTCACTTTTTCAAATGCAGTTAAGAGAAATTTTCTAAAACTTAGAGCGGTAAAAAGATTCATAAGATAGAACGGAAATTCTAATTATCATTCGAAAATTTAAAATTGCTTTTTTATTAGGAGCCTTGACATTTATAAGAAATGTGAACGGAATTACTTGTATGCAATTTTAACTTCTGAAATAATTAAAAATTAACGATTATTTTAAACATTTTTAATATTAGCCACATAATGGCTCACCACTAGATGACGCTGTGAACAGTTATGTGATTTGTAGCTTATTTTACAGATTTCTTACCACCAGATGACGCAGTGAACAGTTACGTGGTTTTTAGATTAATTCGGTCGCTGTTGTCACTGGGCATATGGCTCACAGAGCGAGCCCTTATCCCATATCGTAGCATATTAATGGTGTCTGTGGTAGTAGCGTCCTTGCTGAGAGGGAACAATCTGAATGGTTGAAAGAGTGAGGAAAGAAGGCGTGGTAAACTGGTGCCTTTTAGATTAGTTAACAAACAGATCTCATTTGATTGTTTTTATAGTCAACATATACAGTGAGGGCTATCATTTTCCAGACAGGAGTGACTGACCATCGGAAAATGGCGGTCATAACTAATCAGTGACGGCATAACTATTTTCATAGTAGGAATAATATTTTTTTAAAAAAGGCGATGAAAGTACCGAGACTTAAATATTGTACAAAAAGTTAAAAACTGTTGGTCTGCGGCACAAGATTCAACAACGAAATCTGACCCTTGTGTACCCCTGTAAGTTCTGTATTATTATTTGAAGGATTTCATTGCAGGTTTTTCCGCAGGAAGTCAAAAGTTACCTCTTTCTAGTCTGCGTTTTTTGTATAGCTGCCAGTGGTGGATTTATTACTTTTTGATTATTAACTTTTTTTATGCCTATCTTCTTAATAATGCAATCCTACTTTGTGATTATTAACTTTTTTTTATTCCAATCTTCTTAATAATGCAATCCGTTCTGAATTAATAATCATTTACTTTTCTCCTCATAAAATGTAAAGTTTCGTGCTAGTAGTCGTTTCGTTCAGGTGCATATGTTTATATTTTTTTTATTGTGACAGTGTATTTGATTAAGGTAATTCAATTTTATAGAAGTTTCTCTAACAACAAATTCTCTATCACACGTCTTAAAGGTTGTGTCATATTTTAGCCCACATAACGATTTATCGCTATCATGACAAATTATCGGCCTCAGGTTTCAATACAAAAAAATTAGCTGATGGCGCAAATTATTATTTTTACTTGCAAAATGTACGGGCTTAAGTAGGGTTTTATCGTTTTGCAGATAATTTTCTCAGCATACAATTTAAACTGCCTAATATCGTTTTACTCCACCATAAGTACGATTGTGACGTCTTAAGAGTACACAATACCCTAGAAATTTCATTGTTACGGGAAAATATTTTTTGCATTTTCTAGTTGCCCTTATCATTGAGATGATTGCCACGAAATTTCATATCAGTTAGCGAATTAGTTTTTAAGATATTCGAAGTTTTATGAGCGATGGTTTTGCTTTCGGTTTCATTTTAAAGCATTTTTCCAGTCTTAAATTGAATTAATTAAAAATATTTTTGAGCTTTTAGTTTGAAATTATTATTAATTCTAATTTTCATTACTAAAATCATTTCAGCTTGACTATATTTTGAGTTTTTTAAGTACTCATAATTAATTAATTAAGATTAATTTCATGACCACTTTCTGATTTAAAATAGTTTATATAACTTAAAAGCTTTATCATTAATTTTTTTTCTGTAGAGAAAATGCCATGGCAAATGCCTTCTCAGGTTGTATTGAGAAATAATATTTCGAAGAGATGGAATACTGCTGAAAATGATGTATCTAAATATCTGTCCTCTGCTGATTCTGCAATTACACTTCAGAATACAAGTATTCTGAATTCAAATGTTGTAGAAATAACAGAATATTTCCTTTTGATGTACCAAACTACATTATACTAAACATATTGTAGTACCATATTATAGTATTTTAAAGTCGTATGAGACAAGAGCTAAAACTTCCTAAACTGCCCATTTTAAAACTGAAATAAATTATATTTTATGTGCAAACCTGACTATTTTTAGCTTAAGTTAGTATCGTTATTATTTTATACATAAATACTTTGTGTTTCAAAATTTTTGTGAAAATATTAGGTTCAGATTAAGCTGAATAAACTATCATTTTAACAAATGATATCAATGTTATGCAAAAATATATTTTGAATTAAAAATATTATTTTTAGTCATATTTAATTCAAATAGTGTTTTAATGCAGAACATACATTGGAAAATAACATATTGAAAAATTAGAGATTTACGGGTATATTATAAAAAAAAAAAAAGTTTTTGTTTTATGACTTTACAAACTTTAAATGAGTTTTTCTCAGACTTTCAATTCTGATGGTATTAGTGCTTTCTAATCCCTATGGCTTTTTTCCTGTTCAAGATAGAGCCTTGAATTTTTTTGTATATACTCCCAAACGTATGTTCTATAAAAGTTAGTATGGATTTAGGGCCGAGATCTCTAGTTATTTTTCTAAAAAATGCTAAAGTTGATATTTTAAAAATTTTCGTGTTTTTTCCATGTTTTTCTAGAAAAATAATTATTTAAAATCAACAAGGGAATAGATTTTCAAATTCATACTAACTTTAGTTTGCAATATATAACCTAAGAAACATGAATAACTTTAAATGACTAAAAATTTAAAAAATAGAGTATTTTATAAGACTTTAAAAAAACTTCAAAAATCCTTAAATTTTTAAAAAAATGGCTGGTCAAGCTGACTTTTTACTTACAGATTCAGCTTAATATTATAATCTAAATATAAGACATCAATTATTTTTATGTATCTGGCCCCAAAAAATTTTTTGAAAAAAGTACCGCATAGCCTTAACGTGCTAATTTGAATAGCGAGTAATTGTAAACAAAAGTAAAACTCACTTCACTTCAACTGCATCACGTTAACATGTTGCAGATCAATATCAATTCCTCTATCAATTTCTATTCAGGATACATATTACAAATTTAAGATATTATATATGTTTTATAATTGCAAAAAAAAAGTGGTATTATTTACTATCGAATTATGATATTTTCAGGGGAAAAATATTTCTATTTTATAATTACAAATCAATTGTAAGTATTTCTTGTAAATTTTGAAAGACCAACACAAAGGTATTTTAGAAAAAAGTTGCTGCACTCTGCATTCTGCTAGCTTTCTTTATAAGACAATAAGAAAGTGTTGCAGACAATATTTTCGCAAATATTTGATTGCTATTTCATTACCTATTTACAATATTTTAAGTGGACACCAAAGTATTCTATTTCTACCTTGCTGGTAAATCGTGAAAATCTATCATACATTTTGCAAATACAAACATAGTTATTCGAAGCATGGGTCTTGTCAACAAAAATTTCTATTGTGATCTAATAATCCACCTCGCCATCTATGAACACAATTATTAACCCGCGATCACTCGCGCGAGGTGCTCTGTAGCAACAAGCAAAGCCTTCTAACATTCTAAGGGGAATGCGCAGAACCACGATTTTTTCTGCAGCTGCACATTTTAGGTCATTGAAACTTCAGGCCTGATGCAATAAATCTCTCTACGACGATTGGAATGTAACAACCTTCAAAATTTATCTGGGGTGCTGAGCACACCCCCGCGAGTGATTGAGTTATATTTTCGTATTCGAAGCATCTAAAAAAAGAGTACGTTTTACTCTTTCCGTTTATATTTTTTTTTTCAAATATATTATATAATATGCATACATATTTTATTTAAAACTTCAATAATTGTAGCATAAAAATAATATAATTCTATAAAATAATTGTAAAATATAATTTTATTATTTTTTATTTTTCAAAACATTTTCCAGAAATTGGGAGAAACAGCGACTTCATCGTCTATTAGTTACTGTATCAACAGATTGTCAAGATGAACTAAGTGAATTTGATGACTGTGTAATTTCAGAAGAGCAAACTTAGAGAGATGAAACTTTAAATTGTAAATTTTTATAACATAGGCGGTGTGTTGATATCATTGATGAAATGTGCAGTTTATATGATGTATCGCGAATATGTAACCATTGGCCATTGCGAATATTTTATCATCTACTTAATACTGCAGGAATTAATGCTTCCATTGTCTATCATTACGGTTCTTCCTGAAATGAAAAGAAGACGTTCAAGATTTTATAGGAGATTAGAATGGATCTTGTGCAGTCACAGTGAGATATGAGATCGGAACTCCCAAACTAAACATTCAAAAGAAGCTTTACTGACACAGAAGATATTAAAAAGAGTATCAATCCACCAAAAAAGGGGGCGTTGCATTGTTTGTCCACTGGTAAAAGATGTAAAAATTACTTGTTTTTGTCTTCAATGAAAGAAAAATATGTGCTTAAAGCATATGAATACAGTCTGCTCAAAATGTTTGGAGAATGATTAAAATATTTTTTTTTCTACTTTTTACTATCCTTATCATTAATTATAAAGTGTATTTATTACTGGAATATACGTTTTACTTGCGGATTATGCAAAAAAAATATAAAACTGTGTACTTTAAAATGAAAATCTTGTAGGTTTAGTTTAAGTTAATGTTAGTCTCATTTGTATGCAATAAATTTAATAATTTTATTTGTGTAATACAAAAAACATCTTGTGCTTTATAAATATATATCATAATTGACTTTAAAAATTTTTCATATTTAAATACACGTGTTAAAAGTTTGGGGTGTTCTCTACACCCCGCGAGTAACGACGGTAGAAAAACAGGCGTGAGTAACCGTGGGTTAATTAAGTTCTAGATTAAGCAGTTTTTACTTCATTAAAGGGCTGCGGTAGCTCAGTGGTCAAGGTATCGGATCATGTCATGAGCTCGAGCCCAGTACCACTAAAGACCTATCGTGTAGGGCAGCGATGCACTTTACATCTGTTGAGAGCTGAAACGTCCTCCCGTTGGTGTGGTGTGGTAGTTAGGAGAGGGGGGTGCCAGCTTAGGTGTTGTCCTCGTCACTTGACCATGATTCAAAACTACGAGGTCCGTTGCCAAAAGCCCTCGTGTGCGACGTTAATATTCAATCACTCACTCACTTTTACTTCATTAAAGGTACATTTTAATTATTAACATATCCTAAGCAAGAGTTCGGCAACCTATGGCACTTGTGCCACATTTGGCACTCGGTACAATTCTCAGTGGCACTCTACATTACTCTACAAATTGTCTATTTTTGAGAGGACAGAAGTTGATAATTTTGAAATGAAACTTATTGGAGTAACATCTTAAGAATTATGGTAAGTGTATAACTCTATACACACAAGAAAAAAAACTCTGAATGATTACACTAATGATAAATTGAAAGCTATTTTAAATTATTGGTTGTCATTGGCGGAGAGATTTAATTGTTTACATAAAATTACATGTGCTCTGTTTTCCCTTTTTGGTTTTACAAATCTATTTAAGCAAATCATTACTCATATGAACAATGTTTTGAGTCCACAAAAAAGTTGTTTGACAAACATATGTTCCGCGCGCGAATCGAGTCCAATTGAAAGTCACAAGTTATATCTCTGATTTATGATATGCAGTAGAGCTGTGCAGGGACAAGGTTTGCATAAAAATATTTTTATTCAACTTTATGAAAAGGAATTTTTATATATTACGTTGCTTATATCTTGCTTTAATTAACATGTATAAAAATGTGTATTATACGTGAATTTAATTTTTAATTTATGTTGAAGGAATAGTTATACTTAATGTTGTTTATTTTTTATCTTAAATATATATTAAAACTTTAAATCTATATTTTTGACCTCTATTCTCTAAAGCTGCATGCATTATCAGCAGAATCGCAATGTGTCCAATATTTTTTTCAGTCTGGCACCCTGAATCACATTGTTAAATTGGTTTTTCGAGCAACAGCTTCAAAGTTGCCGACCCCTGTCTCACCTCTGTGGGTTTTCTTCATCCATCCTTCCAAAGTTAGAATAGCATAAGAAGGGGGGGGAGTGTGAGTTTTTATTAGAAATTCTTTTTACTCTAAATCAAATATCGAAGATAGCTTTCTCGTGAACTACAAAAGTTCGAAGAAAATGACAAGATTGTAAATAAAGCGTCTTTGCGTAATTTCACTAAGCGTTCTTAAATGCTAAGCCTCGGTTAAAAAAGAGGCTTTTTCAGACAATCAACAAATAGGATGTATCCTTCCGTATTAAAAACAAAAATGTGATTTTCTTAATTTCTTAATAGTTCTTAATTTTCTTAATAATTTGTGACTTTTTTTTTTGTTCAAATTTACAAGCTTGCGTAATCCAGTTATATACATGAAAGTGATTTAACAATATATTAAAAATAACCAATAGAAAAAGCTTTAAAAAAGGAAAAATGTTCTGAATTTTTGCTATTTTTGCCGATTACTGAATGTACTTTTATAATTTTAGTATGGAACATGAAAGTTTTTTTAATTAATATTTAATAATACTTACAAAAAAATAATCACAAAGAAATATTTTTCTTTCTTTTTTTTTTTCTTTTCTCTTCCTGCTTATTTCATCGGTAAAAAGCAATTTTCTAAAACTGAAAACTCAAAGAAAATTCTTGGTGGACATCAAGTACAGAAATTCAAAGTATCGGGCTGAATTTCAAAATTACTTTTTTTTATTGCGAGCCTTATTACGCATAAGAGTTGAACTAGATAATTTTCATATATTACTAGCTTAAGAAATTCACCAATATTAACTATATGGTTTTAAACTTATTTAAGTGGGACGGAACACTAGCTCACCACTAGATAACGCTGTGAACAATCGCATACTGCATTGTTTCTTCCAAATTGGTTTCATTTAATTGTTTTTATAGGCATTGTAATTTAACCCTCCAAGCGGTGTGCACGTAAAATCCCGTCATTCCAGAGATGCTTTTTCTGCCTTCAAGCAAGACTCCCAAAAGCGGCCGAGCCACATTCTTAAAAATACGGCTCAACTGCTTTTGAGAACCCCACCTGACGCCAAAAAAATACGTGCGGTCATTTTCGAAGCATCTCCAGAATGGCAAGATCTTAAGTGCAGACCGCTTAGAGGGTTAAAGCTAGCTACATGAAGGCTATCATTTTCCAAACAGGTTACAATCAGATTCGTGCATAGACTGTTCTAATAGGTGGAATTATATTTTTTAAAAAATCGTAAATGAAAGAATCGAGATGTAATCTTTGAGCTAATAATTAAAAATCAGTTGGTCTGAGGAAGAAGCCAATCTCTATTTCTTTGCATGTGTTTTTTACTGGAAGCAGCTGGTATTCATTTATTTTTTTTCTAAAAAAAGTCTATTTCTTAATAAAATTACATAAAACGAAAAGCGACGACTTTTTTTTAGATATCACTGAAAACTTGGTATAAAAATGAGTTAATGAATTTTTAAACCCGTTTTATTTAAACACACCTGGAAACCCGATACAAGAAAATAACATCTGAATTTTCTGCGGAAATACGGGTTGTGACGAAGCCGATCTCTTCCCCCTATTTGCTAACAGAGTCCTTTCTCCTTGCCGACAGACGTTGCGAAAATTCCAGACATTTTCCTAATTGCTGAGAAAGAATTTCGTAACTGGATGGTCAAAGTTTCAGACCCTTTTTCCCCCAGGCTGTCCCGACCGTCAAAAATAAACGCAGTAACATTGTGCTATCGTTTCTCACGATTCGGTGACGACAGCGCGTCTGAAAACTTACAACGTTCACCACGTCATCGGCACCCATTGGACAGGAGATCAGATGAGCTGAGTCCGACAGGGGTGGTGGAAGAACAAGAGATCAAGGAAGCCGAGACCGACTGAGGCGGCAGAAGAATAAGAGATCAAGGGAGCCGAGACTGACAGGGGCGGCAAAAGAACAAGATATCACAGAAGGATGATTAGGAGAGATAGAGAGGATATAAGGAGAGCGAGAGTGTCCGGAAGGGCGACTGGATTTTGAGGGAGCCGAGTGTGGTCCCTTTCAGCGAGAGAGAAAGCGATAGCGAGCCCGCGAAGTATGGCGGTCTCCGAACTGGGAAGATCCGGGAACGGTCTGAGTCCCGATCAACGAACGAAAGCGATACTGGCTCCGCGAATAAGGCGGATTTTGGAACCTTAGAGAGTGCGAAAGAGCACGGCGAATTTGGAGCCAGCTAACTCACTCAGACTCTATATGGAATTACCGAGAGTGAACCCTTTTTTCGTATCCTTTGTATAGGACTTTTCTCTAGCGGGCTAATTTACGCCATTATTTTATGCGAGAGAGATGAGACATTGCAGCGAAAGAGACTCGAAATCTGTGGGCCCTTTTGCTATTGAATTGTGAAAGAATATTCTAATTTTATTTTTTTAATGCTTTTCTTAGTGAGAAATCAATAGTTTATCCCAGAGCTGTGTGAAATCATTACAGCTATACTATTTATATATCTGGTGGCAGCGGGTTGCATTTAAATGGAATAAATGCTCGAATTTACTCCTGAATGGTAAAAAAGATTATCTTTTAAATCGAGTGAGATGTGTGTTTTGTGTGTGTGCGTGATATACGAGAAAAACTGTATACTGGGCTGTTTATACCAGTGGAGTTAAAGTTCGCCGAAGGAAAAAAGGGTGCGGCTACGAAGAAGTGCTTCAAGCGACCCCCCCCCCTCGTTGTGTGAGAGGGTAAGTCCTTTTTATTTGAGATTATACTCGGAGCAGAGTAGCTATTTATTTATTTGTTAGCTTAGTATTTTTTGGAAATCTAAGTGAATTTTGTGCTCGCGCTAAGTGTGTGTGTGTTTTTTATTATGCTAGTTTTGTTTACGGGGTCAGAATCATAGAATTGTGTTTTTATTTTATGATATTGATAGATGCGTACGGTTGTAGTGTAAAGTACATATTGTCAATTTTTGCATAGTTATTTTACAGTTTTTTTAGCAATACCAATAAGATTCTATTGTTTTGGTATAAGTGTGATTTTTTCATTGATTGTAGTACTTTTGTTTAGTTGTTTATTATGTATTTTTGCATGATGTATTTCCTTTTAAGATTATGAAAAGGGGACTTGTTAGATGCAGCAAAAGAATTAGGGGTGTAAGTCAACGGTGACCTAAGAAAAGTAGAAATTAAGGATAGAATTTTATAAAATGAGAATAATGATATATAGAAACGATTAAAGCGGTGATGGAAGGAGTTTTAGAAGAAAAAGAAAGGAAGGGAAAAAAAGAAAGGGAGAAAAAAGAAAGAGAAGAAAAAGAAAGGGAGGAAAGAAGGAAAGGGAAGAAAAAGAACGGGAAGGACTAAGCAGGGACCAAGAGTTTGAGGAGCGAAGACAAATTAGGGAATATGAGCTGGAGCGGTTAAGAGTGTCTAATGTCAATGATATGGTTAGTGTATCGTCTACCGATTTAGAAGGGCAAGGGATAAATAGCCGTGTTAATTTAAAAGATTTGGTGCCTAAATTTGATGCAAAAAATGCAGATATTAATCTATATTTTGAAATTTTTGAGAGGCGAACCAAGAAGAAGAAAGTTTCGGATGACAGGTGGGTTTCACAACTCATTCCGTTGCTCCCTGTGGAATCGACTGATTTGATAGCGAAAGAACCCCCGGAAAAAGAAGACGATTATCCTCACATTAAAAAATTACTTTTAAATAGATTCCAGCTGACTCCCGTAGCCCTTAGAGATAAGTTTGAATCCCATCAGCAAAGACCAGGTACTTTATGGTCAGATTTAGTTTTTGACTTAAGGTCTTATTTGGAAAATTGGTTGGCCGGAATGGAAATAAAAGATTTGAAGGAGTTAAAAGAATTGTTAGTGACCGAGCAATTAAAAAAGAGAGCCCCCATTGAGGTAGTGGATCATTTTATCGATTCATGGAACAACTTTAAGGACGTTACTGATCTAGCAGAAAAGTTAGACCCTTTCAAAGCGGTAAAAAAGTACATAGAAAACAAAATACGATGAAAGTAGGTGAGCGGAAGCAATTTGATAGGCAACCGGTCGTAGGTAACAAGGTTAATTTTAGCGAAAAAAATAAGCCAGTTAACGTTTTAAATAAGGAACCCTTTAGAAATGATGCATTTCAGGGAACTTCGCAAATTAAGAGAGATGGTGAAAGAGAATGGGAGACCATTCGAAAGAAAAAAAACCCATTATTTGTTATTATTGCAACGAGGTTGGGCACATTAAACCCGCTTGTCCTAAACTTATGAAAAACGATTTTGAAACAGTGGCTAGTTTAAGAGTAAACTCGGAGGAATAGGTCTCTTTTGAAAAATTTAAAGTTAAATTTGAAATAAATGGCGTAGAGCGTCAATGTTTAAGAGATATCAGGTCTACGATAGATTTGTGTACAAGTAGTTGGATAGACGAGAACGATTATTTGGGAGAGTATGTTTGGGTCAAAAGCCCGTTGGATGACATATGCCATTGTTTACCTCTCGCAAAGGTAAAATTTAAGATCAAGGGAGGCGTGTCTTACATGAAGGCTGCGACATAGCCATCCTGTGATGACTATGTCGTTCCGGATCCGCGTAAGCTAGAGGTGTGGGATTATCAAAATGATGAGACATAGTAGTTCTTAATACAACTTTTATTAAGAATAACATATTACTTAATTCTAATTGACAACTTTAATTAAAGTGAGAGTTAACACCCAATTAAACCTTGTATTTAAGTCAGATCACGCAACTAGAACATTTATCTTAATTATAATAAATAAACCGATTCATCTAACTTCCTATACCTAAATATTACCTTTTGCAGATCTCCTTCCTACAGTGATTGAGAGATATCTATAATGTCACTTTATATACGACGATTCCAACTTCTTTACAATGGACTTCTATTCCTTCCAAAGCTATCGGACTGCTAACTCTTGATCTGAAAGATTCCACCCTAAGCTATCTCTAAACTTGCCGCGCTATATCTTATCATCAAAGCTTCTATCCTTTTAAAGTATATCTCATTTACATGTTACATTCGTTTATCTTCTTGGTATTGGGTTGGAAAGGTTTTGCCATTAATCGTGGCCGTCAAAGAACATAGGAGTTATGTTAGCAGAAGGACGCGAGAGACGTCACAAGGCTGCAATTAAATCTGATAGCAACTCAAGCGAACCTTACCTGTTAAGCAACCGCACCACGGAACTCATTGAGTCAAGTGAAAAGAGCGTGCTTATGATAAATACGATTGTGACTCAAAACGCTAGTAAAGTAGTTTCTTTCGAGGAAGAAAAGGAGGTATGTTTAAACTCGGGGAGCGACTTTTCAATTGAAGTCATGGATCCAGTTTCCCCCACCCAAGGAGACGGAACTGAACCAACGATAGAATTTCCGGCGTTTGTTGAAAAAAAATGAAGGGGAGTCAGCTCAATTAAAGAACTCTGATTTTAGTTTTAGCAAAAGAAATGCAAAGACCTCCATGTATTGTGTGGAAAAGCCAAATTAGGTTTAGACGAATGTTGTCGAACAAGGGAAGGAATTCTAGAGGGGATACTGGGACGGAAAGAGGGGACGAATTCCGAAAACTAGGTGTGCCCTTGAACTTCACTCTAGAAATTAACCAGTTGAGCCACCCGTTGAGTGACTCATTAGGAAGGGGGTTCCGGGGATTTTAAAACTCACCTTGAAGGCTCTTTGCGCGGAAAAGGGGGGAAAACGGATCCTCTCAGCATTATTTGCGTTACGCACCCTTTCGCATGAAAACAAAGGTCTTAGCCTCGCCGAATGGGTGATGGCGAGGGAATTTAAGACCCCTCAAACCCTAATTTACGAGCAGAGGATTGACGGGAGGGAACTTAACCGGGACAAAGGTTGCTAGAATGCGTTCGCGTAATTGATAGGTAGACTGGTTTCGGAACTTATTCTTTTCATCCCTGAGTTCTGGAGGAAATTTATAGTACAGATGGAGTAAGAAGGTTAGAATGAGGTGTTTTCAGTTTTTTTCTTTTAAATTATTCTTTTTTCTGTGAGCATGAATGTATGTTTGTGTAGTATGTGTAAAAACAATTAAGGTGTTTGTAATCAAATCTTTGAGCCTCTTGGTATGCACAAACTTAGTGATATGATAAAAAGGAATAACTGATAAATTTCTCGCGGAGAATTAACTTCGTGTTATTTTTAGTTAAACCTGTGTGTGTTTAAGTTAATTGCTCTGCCCGAGAATGGTTTCACTGAATGCAGGTCTACTCGCATTATTACCAGTAGTGTGATGTTACTTCTTTGTGTCCCATGAAATGGACACTTGAAGGGGAAGGCAGCTGTGACGAAGCCGGTCACTTCCCATTATTTTCTAAAAGAGTCCTTGCCCTTTGCCGACAGACGTTGCGAATATTCCAGACATTTCCCTAATTGCTGGGAAAGAATTTCGTAACTGGGTGGTCAAAGTTTCGGACCCTTTTTCCCAGGCTGTCCCGACCGTCAAAAATAGACGCTGTAACCATGTGCTATCGTCTCTCACAATTCGGTGACGACAGCGTGTCTGAAAACTTACAGTGTGCACCACGCCATCAGCGCCCATTGGGCAAGAGATCAGATGGGCTGAATGCGACAGGGGCGGTGGAAGAACAAGAGATCAAGGAAGCCGAGACCGTAAGGGGTGGCAAAAGGACAAGAGATCAAGGGAGCCGAGTTTGACAGGGGCGGGAAAAGAACAAGAGATCACAGAAGGATGATTAGGAGAGATAGAGAGGATATAAGGAGAGCGAGAGAGTCCGGAAGGGAGACTGGATTTTGAGAGAGCCGAGTGTGGTCCCTTTCAGCGAGAGAGAAAGCAACAGCGAGCCCGCGAAGTATGGCGGTCTCCGAACTGGGGAGATCCGGGAACGGTCTGAGTCCCGATCAGCGAAGTAAGGCCGATTTTGGAACCTTAGAGAGTGCGAAAGAGCACGGCGAATTTGGAGCCAGCTAACTCACTCAGACTCGGTATGCAATTACCGAGAGTGAACCCTTTTTCGTATCCTTTGTATAGGACTTTTCTCTAGCGGGCTAATTTACGCCATTATTTTATGCGAGAGAGATGAGACATTGCAGCAAAATAGACTCGAAATCTGTGGATCCTTTTCCTATTAAATTGTGAAAGAATATTCTAATTTTATTTTTTTGATGATTTTCTTACTGAGAAATCAATAGTTTATCCCAGAGCTGTGTGAAATCATTACAGGGTGAATCCAGGGTGATCTGGCTAATTCTGTGTTGTTGGATGGCGAAACAATGGAATTATCATACTGGACAAGTGCTACATGGCGCTTATATATAGGTAACTAATTTATGGATGAAATATTTGTTGAAAGAAAAAGCCTATTTTTTCAGGATAAGACAGGCATAATTACATGTGAAGTAATTGATATAGCTAATTAAATACCTTTTGTTTCAAATATTTAGGAGGAAAATTAATACAATTTTTAAAAACGTCATTTGCGTTTCTTTTTTGGTAACTTTCGCTGCAATTTTGGAGATTTGGCAATTTGGAGTTTTTTTGTATCCATCCCTTGTAAGAGAATTTTTTATGACAACGTTTTTATACTCTTAAAAGTTTAAGAAATGCCTAATATCGAAGATATACATTTAGTTATTTGCTTGAAGACTTTTGATCAGATTCCCATTCAAATTTAAACAATTTTAGAATATCAGTATTTTAAAAAAAATTCAATTGCTCTTTCAATTTCAATTTATATTTATTAAAACTATGTTTTTAAAATCTTATGATTGATGTAATTTATATCCTCCGAAAAATTTTAGGTATTTATAATTTTGTTTTAAAATTTTAATTGCATATTTATTTTATTTTTAATAGTTTTGTACTATAATATTTATAATATTTTAAATAAAAAATTTAATAATATATATTCATCTAAGATCTACTTTTTCAGGTTTCTAAATTTTGATGCTAGTGTATAGTGTATGATTCCGTTATTTCATGAAATAACTAGATAAGTCAGTTAAAGTATATAGTAGATAAAAAATTTCATACTTTATCTAGTTATTCTGTAAAATAACTAATGATAGACTGTTAGAAAGTGTGACTAATACACATTTTCAAAGTTATTTTATAAATTAATCATAAATTGGTGAATCCTCACGAAAGAAACATTTCATCCGTATTGCAGATAATTAATTAATAAGTAATTAGGACAAAAAGATGACACAGAAGGTTGTTCAAACTTTATGGAACCGATTTTGTAAGTCATTTCCTCGTTTGCATTTTTGAATAGAACTTTAGCAACTGCAGTATTATCGTCTGCTGAGATTTTCTTTTTACTGGAATGTAAAATAAAAGGTTTGTCTTGAAAAGGGCTCCCAAAAATGATATATAGCTAAAAGATTGCTTAACTACGCTTTCCAAGGAGAAACAATTGTATCAGCAAATTAAAAAGCTATGCAAATATCTCGGTTATTGCATTACATTCAAAGGTGTATTTATTAACATCAAGAACGGAAATTCGAAGTATAGGGGGAAATTTAAAATTCCTTTCTTACAAGGAGTCTTAACTTGTACAAGAGATGAGCAGAATTACTTTTACGTAATTCTAGTTTAAGAAATACGTAAACATGTGTGTTGACAATCATTTTAAACATATTTAAGTTTATCCACGTACTGGTACCCCACCAGACGGCGCTGTGAACAGTGGCGTGCTTCAGCGTATTTGCAAACTGTTTTTATTTTCCAGACAGGAGTGATTAACCATCGGAATAATCAGTGGCGGACATAGACTATTTTCATAGTAGGAATATTGTTTTTTAAGAAACGTATATGAAGCAACCAAGACGTAATCTTGATGTAAGAAATTAAATCTGTTGATCTACGGGAGAAGTTTGAGCTTCAAAACCCCATTTTCATGCCCCCCTCTAAGTTTTGTATTAAGAAATAAGGAATTTCTCTTGTATGATCTTTTTGAGGTTATATTTCTTTTGGTGCGTTAGAGAAATAGGATGATTAATTTTTACAATGCGTGCGCACACCGTCACGGATGCGGAAATCCTTTGTCTAGAAATATACAGAACGGGACAAATCACTCCCGCCTTCGAAATTCTCAGAAAAATATTTTTCTTCACTTCCCTGAAGAAGGGACACCCGGGTTTGAACCGCAGACCTCTCGATCTGCAGCCGAATGCTCTACCTCTGAGTTATACAACCACGTCAACGAACCTTTACTGTGTGTTCCGTAGGAACGTATAGTAAAATGCTTTGTCTAGAAATATACAGAACGTGACAAATCATTGCCCACTTCGAAATTCTCAAAAAATTATTTCTCTTCACTTCCCTGAAAATGGGGGTACCCATATTTGAACTGGGACCTCCCGATCTGCAGTCGAATGCTCTACCACTGAGCTATACACCCCGTGTCAGAGAGCCTTTGCTTTGCGTTCCCTAAGAACGGATACGAAAATGATTTGTCTAGAAATATACAGAATGGGACAGATCATTCCCGGCTTAAAAATCCTCCAAAAAAAAAATTCTCTTAACTTCCTTGAAAATGGGGGCATCCGGGTTTGAACCAGGGACCTCCCTATCTGCAGTCGAATGCTCTACTACTGAGCTATACACCCTGTGTCAGAGAGCCATTGCTTTGCGTTCCGTTGGAACGGATACGAAAATGCTTTGTCTAGAAATATGCAGAACCGCCTTCGACCCCCTCCCCATATTATTGGTCCTATTGCCCCTGTGCGGGGGTGTTTAAATTTATTTAAATCGTTATTATTTCAGGTTTGGCTGGTCCGATTGAATGAAGGTTAATATCGTTCAATTCTGATCGTGGCCGCCTTTCATCCTTGGTCCAGCTTGACCTGCTAAAGATTTTTAGAAAGATTTTAATCTTGTTACGCCAAAGAAGTATAACTTCTTACGTGCGTACATAAGTACACACACACTTTTTTTTCCCCGCAGGAAGTTAAATGTGACCTCATTGATTCGATGCCATGACGTGTTTCGACTTGTATAGTTGCCAGAGGTGAATTTATTGCTTACTGATTTGTAACTTTTTTCATGCTATATCTTCTTAATAATACAATCTGTTCTGAATTTATAATCTTTTACTTTTCTCCTCATACACAAAAGGTTTCATGGTAATCAGAGGCAGCGCAAGGCGTGGGCAGTGAGGGCCATTGCACACGGCCTCATGGTGCATAGGGTCTCGCGTCTCAAAGCCGAAAAAACTTGAACGAAAAGTAAGGAAAAAAAATTCAAAAGTGCACTCCACAGGGTTTTTTTTATAATTGATAAATTATAGAAAATTCTAAACTCTATCTGTTTTTCGCCATAAGATATTGAAGAAATGATATATATCGACATTTTTTAAAAAGATATTCTATTTATCGGTACATGAAAGCATATAAATAAATAATACCTGAAAATTTCGTTTTCCATTTTCATTTATTAAAAATTTCTCAAACTTGTCTTTTCCACTCACTCGTTCTTATTTAATCTGGCTACATTAGCTCGAGTTAAGCTGCTATCACGGGGAGTCCCCGGTCAGAGACGGGGCACAGATCGGGACTTCCCATCATTAGAAAGTCAATTAAAGTATCGCATACAGACGCAGTCTCGCTTCATGTTTTCTAAATCATATTATAAATTTAAAAAGCATTTGATGTGAGAATAAATAATAGTGTGTGGTACTGGGCATTTTTCATAATTTATCGATCATGTCAGGCTTAGACACTAAGATAGATAGAGATGAAGAAAGAAAGTTGGAATCTGGTGCAGCAAAAAGAAAAAGAAAAGCGGAAAGAGTTGTATCCAACCAGTTTTAAAGTTCAGGTATGATGAAATTTCACGGGAAAACTGAACCTGGCAGTACAGAATCAAATTAATTGGTTCCTTCCACTTCTCAACAACATTTATTAGTCTCCGAGTCTCCGTTGAATTTGGAAATTACTCCAGATGCACCGCTATTAATACCAAACGACGAAAATCGGAAATAGAAATAGGATCAAAAGCTTGCCGGTGCTGAGATTTCTGTATTCACGTTGAATAACATAAGTCATGATCAAGAAGGGATTGGGATTAGTCTTCGTCTGTGAACAAAGATGCCAGTGACGTAGTGAAACAAGCATTTTCTAGTTTTGACCCAGCATTGTGTACGTTTTCTAGGACAGATGCTCACCGGTCATGATATAGTTCAAAGTGGTCTTACACTGCAGTTAAATAACAGTGATGAATATTATCCTAAAAATGATGAATATGGACACTTTTCCAATTTTCATTTCTCAAGAAAACTAAATAATGGTGAAACTCTCACACACACAAACGTCGTCGCTGGTTGGTTTATTCAAGTTCTAAAAATAAAGTTTTTTTTCCTCCCATGCAGCTGTTTGGCCATTCACAAACTCAAATGGTACAGGAAGGTTGCTGTGATGGGAAACACTTAAGTAGTATTTTATACAGACATGAGAATACTAAAAAACATATGGCCTATATACGTTCCTATGGATAACATTAGAGAAGGGAATAAAGCACGGAAAAACATTCGACCGAGAAAACGAAAGGAAAATTCTTGAATCTCAAAAACATTGGTACAATTTGTTTGAGAGATTAATTGATATTATACATTTCTTAGCATAATCTGGCGTTT
>BMAV01015262.1:150889-176656 GCA_019973955.1 Trichonephila inaurata madagascariensis
TGAGAGATTAATTGATATTATACATTTCTTAGCATAATCTGGCGTTTTGAGGTCACAGAGAATCTCTCAAAACAGACGAAGACACTAAAAATTCTGGAAACTTTACAGATTTATTTAAATTAATAGCTAAATATGATCCTATGTGACGGGAATATATAAATCGCATTGATGGCAAACAACTTGCACACCATTATCTAAGCCATGATATTCAACATGAATTGATCTCAATCATGTCAAAAACACGTAGGATAAAAAAGGCGAAATATTATTCTTTTTTTACTTGTCTGCACCAGAGAATGTAGTAGAATTTAACAAATGTCGATCATCTTAAGACATTGTTGTACATCACACAACTGGAAGTATAGAAGAAAACTTTATCGGATTTGTTGCTATCACTGAAACGACTGGAGAATATTTGACCAATGCAATATTGGGAGAAGTAGAAAAAAAATGGCTTAGATAATCAGAGCTGTCGTGGAAAAGGATATGACAATGGCGTAAATATGATAGGCATAAATAGTAGAGTTAAAACTCGAATATTAAATATAAATCCTAGAGCATTTTCCACGCCTTGCGGTTGTCATAGCTGTGGAATCTGTTATTGGTCAACGCAGCTAATTCGTCAGTGACTACAAAAATATTTTTTGGTTTTATTCAAATGATTTTTTTTTTTTTTGATGATGATTTCAAGTTCTAGCAAACGCTGAAAAATTATCAAAGATAAATTAAGGCTTACTATTAAGCCTTTATCAGATACAAGGTGGGAAAGCATAATCGAGGCGGAGAAGGCCGCATTATTACAATTGGATGATGTTGAATTCTTAGAAAACTTAAAAAATCAAACGTAACAATCCGGCACACTCAGCGTTTGTGATTCTGTTTTAAAAGAAATGTTCAGTTTGGAATTTATCGTATCATTACATGTATATGGTATTAATTATTAAAGCGTGGCAATATCTTAAGCAAATTTTGGCAATCTGTACAAGCCCATTTATACATTATTCTTAAACATTTGCGTACATTTTGTAGCTGGATCAAAGATTATCGACAAACTGGATTCGGAAAATGCTTGTCTGACGCTCGTAAGCTTATTGAGAAAAGCAGTTATGCTTATGAGCAGTTTGCCAAAAGATTTTAAAAATAAAAGGGTAGCCAAAAAGAAAAGAATGTTTTATTATGATGGCGGCGATCACAACCTATAGAGTCTGTCAAAAGCCGTTATGAAATAGACTTTTTTAATATTATGATTGAATCTGTGATACGCAATATGGATTCAAGATGTATGTCTTTAAATCAACATTTTGAAAATTTTGGTTTTCTCTATGACTTAAATGAGTTAACAAATAATCCTAAAGAGTAAATACTGAAAAACTGCCTGCCAAGATTTATACAGCCCTCTAAGTAGGTAAGAGTAGTGACTAATAGGTGAGAGTAGTACGAATTATATAAAGAATTACAAAATATGATCCCAAATTTCCCCAACACCATTACAGACGTGAAAAATCTGCTCAAATATGCCATAGAGAACGATTTCAAAGAAATTCTCCCAAATTTTTACATTGTCTTTCGAATTTTATTAACAATGCCTGTAAGTTCTGCTTCTACTGAAAGGAGCTTTTCAAAATCAAAACTGATAAAAAATTATGTAAGAAATGCAATAGATCAGGAAAGACTTTCAGCTTTGGTAGTTTTATCTATTGAAGCACAGATATAGCATTTAAGATAAATTACGAACCAATCATTAAGGATTTCAGAAAAACTAAAAGAAGGAAATTTGTGGGGTTTTTTTTATGTGTAACATCTTTGCTCTCGATTGCTGGATATTTGTCGGAGTGATTTCGTGAAAAGGGACGGAAATGAGTAATAGGAAGTGACGTAAGCACGTTCTATTTTATTTGACCAATGGGAGTGCGTGGTGTTGTCTCTGCGTTACCCTCGTATTTTTCTTACTCATGCTAAAAGCTTGCTTTACATCTTTCCAAGAGCCCTCTGCCCTAGTGGTTAGAGAAGCTGACTTGATATGGATTACCCCGGGTTCTATTCCCGGGAGCTTGCTGTTTTCAAATTTCTTTAAATCACTTTAATTTTCCTTCGAAAATTATTTCTCTTGATCAAATTTAAATTTCCACGCTCTTCCCTGTTTTTTCTATATGTACTTTATTTTTTATTAGCACATTCATTGCATTAATATAGCTGTTGGAAATTCTTGGTTTCTGTGCAAACAAAATGCAATATTAAATAAAATTCCTCAAAAAATCAAAATGGATGGCTTAAAATTTAAGTTAGAGGTAGTTGAAGCATTATGAGCCTCTCCACCTACTAACAAAAGTATTTTAACTGATGATGAAGACAACAGTGTTGTAATTCCACTCGCAAAAAGATCGAAGTGTTATTATCCACCTGCTATACAAGCCACGGCTTTTATCCTGGCCATTCAGGGATAAAAGGCTTGACATGTATAGCCATTTTCGATGGGTTGATGACATTTCAAGACCTCGCAAGTGCAGATATGAAAACTAGGAAAGCAGTTCGAAAACATGTTGTGAAAAATGCAATGGTTATTTATACTTGTCAAAAACAAAAGATTTATACAGTAAATAAATAATGAATTATAATAAAAGAGTTAATTATACATCAATAATTTCCTTATTTTGTAATAAGTTTAGTTGAATTAAGATTGTTTCTTCTATCTACTTAGAGCTAAAAATGTATAACTCGTAAAACTTCATAGGTGACCTGTTTCAGAGATAACGCCCAACCCCCGTGCGGGTACCGTCTATGTTCCGGGGGGGGGAGGAATTTGGAATTTTTTTTAGTATTTTTCCCAGTGTCATTGGGGTCCATATAGTATTAAAAACCAGAAGAATTTAATATTTAAAGATAAAAGTAATTCGGGTCTTAAAGGGATTATACCAAAGGTGGTTCTGCTCTCTTTTTCTTTTTTAAATAAAAAAACAACCTATCACTCGCTTCCCATGATTTTGAGGTGTGATTTTAACTTTAACCTCAGTTTGCCAACAGCTGAGCAGCTCATAGCTTTTTTGAATGATGAACTCAAGCTCGAAATGGACACAAATCAAAATATTTCGACAACTAACAGTGGTATTGTTATTGATGCTGTTTTACAACGGTTTTTAAATACTTCGAAATCACAAGTATTTGTGTCATATTTTAGTTATCATAAGTCTATCATCTTCGCTCTTCCCAAAATTGAACATGAATAATTATTTTTGATAAAAAATTGCATTACTCCTTGTATGTTGTCCTGCCCCCCAGACGCGGGAACATCTATCAACGGTTGTATGAGATGCAGTGACATTACAATGTAGACAAAATAGCTCTCGCTGCAAAAGTGAACTTTTTGAAATATTTTCTTAGATTGCTTGCTACATGGCGATGTTTTCGGCGTCTAATTTGCTTTTTTGACTTTTATTTGCGTTGAATTATTATATTAATTCAAGTCAGAATGCCTAAATAAAATGCACAAAAAGGAAAAGAGTTTCGTGAAAGAAAAAAAAAACTAGCAGCAAGTCCAGTCGAACAAAAAAATATATATATTACAAATTCATTTAGTACTACTGCCAAATCTCCATCAGAGTCCACATGAGAGAATATCAAGCACGGTAAAAAAACACAGCAAAATACTCTCTTAATGCTCAGTTTAAGAGATGGGAATGTTATGACTCTTCTAATGAAAGCACAGATTAATACGGACTTAAGGCCGTATCACACGTATATTTTTCATGCAATTTTTTCGTCCAATTTTTGGCCGAATCTGAGGGGGAAGGGTTGCCGTAAACAAAACGACACGCTCTGACGTCAGCCGCGCTCTATCTCCCCATTGAAAAATTACTCGCCGATTTTTCTGCTTCGGAAAATGAACATCCAAAATTATTTCTTTCATTTCGCTTGCGCAATTGTTGATGGGTGTAAACTAAAAATAGAGCACCATTCTATTTAAAATATTATACGCCGTTAAAATATTATACACCATTAAAATATTATACGGCATATCTGAAGTGTTAGACGAAACCGGAGCCGCCATCTTGTTTATGACGTAGGGGGCCGAAGAACCCCATTGGCTGGAATTTCAAGCAATTTTATTTGGAACAACTTTTTGAGCTCGCTAGCAAAAAAATTGTTCTAAAACGGTTGCTATGGCAACTGAGTAAAAATTGCACGACTTGAACGAAAAATTGCTTGAAACGTGTACGTGTGATACGGCCTTTAGTAAACCACTGTGTGCCATTAACTACAGAGCCCTCAACAAGTCTAGTGCTTGTTAGAACTGATGCATGTGAATCGAAACTAAATTCTATCTTCCGCGCGTTACAAAGACTGATTCCAATAAAAATGCTCACAAAGATTTTCAAAAGCGATTCGTTGATAATCGTTCAATTGATACGGGCGTTCAATTTATGATAGATTATGGTTTAGAGATGATTTGAGAACGTCTGTTTTGCTAAGCACAAAAATATTTTACCGGGAATTAATTTCGAAGACACATTAAAGCGTGCTACAATTGCCGACAAACTTTAAATAGGAAAAGTATACCAAATTTATCAAAATATAATGGTTTTGTATACCCAGAAATTCCAGGACATCTTTCTACTTTGGATTTGATATCAGAAAGACTCATTTCGTCACGAATACCTTTCATGCAAATTAGGCGATTGAGACATGTACGCGGTCAATTTGAAATATTAGGGTAAATGATCAATGTTCCAACGTCGCCAAAGAAGTTTCGCTTTAATCACGTGGGCTTCCACGGACCATTTTTTTTTTTTAATTTCAAGATTCTTTGATTAAAAGATAGGATTTTATTCACTATAATAAACAAAAATTACCAAAATATTTGAGTTTGCATTCGTGTATTCATTACATCTAAAACGATTCATTAGTTTGAAATTGAAAATAAGAATTATTTTGAAAAGTTTTAGGTAAATCTACAGAAAATGACATTTTCTTTATATTTGCAAGCAATTAGTTAAAAAGGATTTCGATCACTCTCGGTTTCATTGTGAAATATCAATGAGAGGTAACATCAGTGGCGTACAAAGATTACTTTTATTGGAGCGTCTATACATTTTAAAAAAAACACGTTGACGAGAATGTGCCGATACGTAATATTTATGCTAAAAATGAAAAATCTAGGTCGTCTATCGGAGGGGTTTGAACCCGTACGCCACTGAGTGACATGTTTCTCCCCTCCCCCTCTTCTTCCAGCATGAAATATGCTGAGAGTGTGAAGGAATGGCATATAAAAAGATCCAAAACTTGATTATTATTTTTTTTTTTTTTTGTCAATGCTTAAACATGAATATTACTTTCTGACTTCGGTTGGAAAAATGTATATTTTGTGTAACTGATTTCTGTTCAAATCAATTCTGTTTTTTCATTTTTAAAAGCTGCATTTAATATTTTTTGCAATATTGTACAGGTAGTGCAATATAGTCTAGTTTTATATCTCAAAGAAAATAACTTGCCTATTTTTAAAGGCTTAGTTTAAAAACTGACTATGTTTGTCGCAAAATGTAAATGAAGAATAATAAATTATTTCAGCATCAAGTGTATTCTTAGTTTGGATGAGTATCTGAGACATTGAGCAAGGATCGCCAAAGCATCAATATTGTCCCATAGTTATGACGATTTTTAGGCTATCTGAGTAAAGCAACGCAGTAATCATCCGCTTTCGGACCTGGGAATGGTGAACAATACACTGTGACGTTTTCCCGTCACACAGCTGAAAGTCGGCTTCTTTTTGGGGATAGAATAACGGCGTTTATATGCATACGTGCACCCTTAAAATATTGCGAGATCTTGTCTGTGGTCATCCCCGGCAACTTTTGACACCATGAGAGAACCCCTACTCCGCCCACGAGCCGGATGTAAGTCGAGGATAAAGAGGCTGGCTGCTACCATCCAGAGAACCTACAGAGGGCATAAAGAAGACGGTTTGAAAATTTCTCTGATAATAGAATAGAAACAATTCGGGACTAATGATCTAAACAATATTTTTAAGAACTTCAATATATATACAGTAATTAATTAATAGCTGTAACTAAATAAACCAAATATTTAAATCAATAGGTATCCCGCTACCATTATTTTTTTCAAACGTCGCAGCATGCTTTTCCAGTTTGAATAGTTGACGGACTTTTTTAAAGCACCTTTATACAAATCAGTTGCTCTTGTTTCACATCAAATTTTTCGCGATCGATGCATCATTAGAAACAACAACAACGAATCATTTTCATTGCACACAGATCGTACTTATGAGAGAAATTAAACTTCTAACTATGCAAGCTTGCTTCCATTAACAGAAGGCCCCTACAAGTAAAAGGAGCAGTAATCGGAGAACTAAAATCAAAAGCACGTCACTTCGCATGCATTAAGATTTACCACAATGAGTTGAAAAAATAAGTTCTATCTTTTGTTTCAAAAGGTACCACTCAGATCGAGTACTTCCAGCTCTTTTCACCTCAATGGCGAAGAGTGCGATCATCAATGACTCAAAACGCTTCGAGGAGGATCTACGAGTCGTATTCACGCTCAGGTAGAAACCCCATTACACATCATCGAAGTTCGACGTGCGCGAACCTTGCAATATTACTATACAAATGATCCTATGAAGTATGGTCTTAACGAAGCAAGCATTGGGAGAAATTATTTAAAGAAAACCTCCTTAATTCAGATATTAAACACAATGGTGTTTGTGAAATTTAATAAACGTTCACTATTTATATTTCAATGTTCCCCTCAATAATCACACGAGTATTTCAACTTTTCAACGTAAATTATCATTTTTCAGGTCACTTACAGAATAAAAGTTCCATAATTGCAAAGCCTTTCGAATTCTGCACTGTATTCGCATTTTCACCGGTGTCTGATAATAATATTACATTATTAATGTTGCATTAATATTACATTATTAATTTGTACGTAGATTATTAAAAATGATTCATCGGTTGAAAAGAAATTTGTAACGGTTTGAATAAATTGATAATAACAGACACGTTTTCTTTCCATCGCCTTTATATGTCTCTTTCAGCAGACAGATGGCACTGCATACAGGGAATATATTCAAAAGTTTACATTAGTATTACTTTCAGAATTAAATGATCTTTATCGCTGAAATTCAATTTTTTTTATCCAAGTTTTTGGAATGCAACTACACAGTTTATTGATTTCCTTTCTCTTTAAATCAATCGAATGAAGGGCCTAAATTGTAAACATTCCGGGTTTTTTTCAGTGCATTTTAGAAATGCCATTCATCAGCTCACCAGATGGCAGTGTATGTACGTTATTCCTCAATTCTTAAGGTGTCCGACTATTTACGTCAACAAAAAATGGATATGGGGTTTTTATTGCATAAACTGGATGCACTCTGTGCTTCTCAATCTTTCAATTTTGATGTGCATTGCTATTTATTTTTGAAATGACCTTCAAGATAAGAGGTTTTTAATTTTTGCAAAAACTAGACCACTTTATCTTAGTAGTTAAATGAAATTGCTTTAAAAAAACAGTGATTATATTCACATGAGGGACTGTAAATTTTCCAATAAAACAGTGATTGATAGATCTGAAGGTTAAAGCACGTTTTTCTCTTCTTAATTTTAACTCTTTTTTTTTCTGAAAATGTACTTAATAAATCTAAAAACCACAAATAAAATCGCCATATCTCCATTTTTTTTTTAATTCGTCGTAAATATTCGGACACCTTAAGAATTGAGAAAATAACGTACATACACTGCCATCTGGTGAGCTGATGAATGGCATTTGTAAAATGCACTGAAAAAAAAAAAACGAAACGCTTACAATTTATGCCCATCATTCGATTGATTTAAAGAGAAACAAAATGATTCAATAAACTGTGTTGTTGCAGTTCAAAAACTTTGATTTAAAAAAATATAAACGGAATTTCAGGGATAAAGAACTTTTAATTCTGAAAGTAATACCAAGGTAAACTTTTGTATATATTCCCTGTATGTAGTGCCATCTGTCTGCTGAAAGTGACATATAAAGGCGATGAAAAGAAAACGTGTCTGTTATTTTCAATTTATTCAAACAGTTACAAATTTCTATTCAACCCAGGAATCATTTTTAATATAATCTACGTACAAATAAATAATGTTATATTAATGCAACATTTCCAAAAATTCTCTTAACTTCCTTGAAAATGGGGGCATCGGGTTTGAACCAGGGACCTCCTATCCGCAGTCGAATGCTCTACTACTGAGCTATACACCTGTGTCAGAGAGCCATTGCTTTGCGTTCCGTTGGAACGGATACGAAAAATACTTTGTCTAGAAATATGCAGAACCGCCTTCGACCCCTCCCCCATATTATTGGTCCTATGTGCCCCTGTGCGGTGTTTAAATTTATTTAAATCGTTATTATTTCAGGTTTGAAAGTCCGATTGAATGAAGGTTAATATCGTTCGAAATTCTGATCGTGGCCGCCTTTCATCCTTGGTCAACTTGACCTGCTAAAGATTTTTAGAAAGATTTTTAATCTTGTTACGCCAAAAGAGTATAACTTCTTACGTGCTTACATAAAAGTACACACTTTTTTCCTGGGAAGTTAAATGTGACCTCATTGATTCGATGCCATGACGTGTTTCGACTTGTATAGTTGCCAGAGGTGAGATTTATTGCTTACTGATTTGTAACTTTTGCATGCTATATCTTCTTAATAATACAATCTGTTCTGAATTTATAATCTTTTTACTTTTCTCCTCCTTACACAAAAAGGTTTCATGGTAATCAGAGGCAGCCTCAAGGAAAAATGAGGCAGTGGGGCCATTGCACACGGCCTCATGGTGCATGGTCTCGCGTCTCAAAGCCGAAAAACTTGAACAGTAAGGAAAAAAAAAATTCAAAAGTGCACTCCACAGGGTTTTTTATAATTGATAAATTATAGAAAATTCTAAACTCTATCTGTTTTTCGCCATAAGATATTGAAGAAATGATATATATCGACATTTTTTAAAAAGATATTCTATTTATCGGTACATGAAAGCATATAAATAAATAATACCTGAAAATTTCGTTTTCCATTTTCATTTATTAAAAATTTCTCAAACTTGTCTTTTCCACTCACTCGTTCTTATTTAATCTGGCTACATTAGCTCGAGTTAAGCTGCTATCACGGGGAGTCCCCGGTCAGAGACGGGGCACAGATCGGGACTTCCCATCATTAGAAAGTCAATTAAAGTATCGCATACAGACGCAGTCTCGCTTCATGTTTTCTAAATCATATTATAAATTTAAAAAGCATTTGATGTGAGAATAAATAATAGTGTGTGGTACTGGGCATTTTTCATAATTTATCGATCATGTCAGGCTTAGACACTAAGATAGATAGAGATGAAGAAAGAAAGTTGGAATCTGGTGCAGCAAAGAAAAAGAAAAGCGGAAAGAGTTGTATCCAACCAGTTTTAAAGTTCAGGTATGATGAAATTTCACGGGAAAACTGAACCTGGCAGTACAGAATCAAATTAATTGGTTCCTTCCACTTCTCAACAACATTTATTAGTCTCCGAGTCTCCGTTGAATTTGGAAATTACTCCAGATGCACCGCTATTAATACCAAACGACGAAAATCGGAAATAGAAATAGGATCAAAAGCTTGCCGGTGCTGAGATTTCTGTATTCACGTTGAATAACATAAGTCATGATCAAGAAGGGATTGGGATTAGTCTTCGTCTGTGAACAAAGATGCCAGTGACGTAGTGAAACAAGCATTTTCTAGTTTTGACCCAGCATTGTGTACGTTTTCTAGGACAGATGCTCACCGGTCATGATATAGTTCAAAGTGGTCTCACACTGAAGTTAAATAACAGTGATGAATATTATCCTAAAAATCATGAATATGGACATTTTTCCAATTTTCTTTTCTCATGAAAACTAAATAATGGTGAAACTCACACACACACAAACGTCGTCGCTGGTTGGTTTATTCAAATTCTAAAAATAAAGTGTTTTTTTTTCCCATGCAGCTGTTTGGCAATTCACAAACTCAAATGGTACAGGAAGGTTGCTGTAATAGGAAACACTTAAGTAGTATTTTATACAGACATGAGAATACTAAAAAACATATGGCCTGTATACGTTCCTATGGATAACATTAGAGAAGGGAATAAAGCACGGAAAAACATTCGACCGAGAAAACGAAAGGGGAATTCTTGAATCTCAAATCATTGGTACAATTTGTTTGAGAGATTAATTGATATTATACATTTCTTATCATAATCTGGCGTTTTGAGGTCACAGAAAATCTCTCAAAACAGACGAAGACACTAAAAATTCTGGAAACTTTACAGATTTATTTAAATTAATAGCTAAATATGATCCTATGTGACGGGAATATATAAATCGCATTGATGGCAAACAACTTGCACACCATTATCTAAGCCATGATATTCAACATGAATTGATCTCAATCATGTCAAAAACACGTAGGATAAAAAAGGCGAAATATTATTCTTTTTTTACTTGTCTGCACCAGAGAATGTAGTAGAATTTAACAAATGTCGATCATCTTAAGACATTGTTGTACATCAACTGGAAGTATAGAAGAAAACTTTATCAGTTCTTGCTGTCACTGAAACGACAAGAATATTTGACCCAATGCAATATTGGGAATGAAAAAAATAGCTTAGATAATCAGAGCTGTCGTGGAAAAGGATATGACCATGTTACCAAATATGATAGGCATAAATAGTTGAGTTAAAACTCAATATTAAATATAAATCCCAAGGCACCACACCTTACGGTTGTCATAGCTGTGGGTGTCTGACCTTTGGTCAACGCAGCTAATTTGTCAGTGGCTACAAAAATATTTTTTGGTTTTATTCAAATGATTTTTTTTTGATGATGATTTCAAGTTCTAGCAAACGCTGAAAAATTTTCAAAGATAAATTAAGGCTTACTATGAAGCCTTTATCAGATACAAGGTGGGAAAGTATAATCGAGGCGGAGAAGGCCGCATTATTACAATTGGATGATGTTGAATTCTTAAAAACTTAAAAAATCAAACGAAACAATCCGGCACACTCAGCGATTGTGATTCTGTTTTAAAAGAAATGTTCAGTTTGGAATTCATCGTATCATTACATGTATGGTATGAATTATTAACGCGTGGCAATATCTTAAGCAAATTATGGCAATCTGTACAAGCCCATTTATACATTATTCTTGAACATTTGCGTACATTTTGTAGCTGGATCAAAGATTATCGACAAACTGGATTCGGAAAATGCTTGTCTGACGCTCGTAAGTTTATTGAGAAAAGCAGTTATGCTTATGAGCAGTTTGCCAAAAGATTTTAAAAATAAAAGGGTAGCCAAAAGAAAAGAATGTTTTTATTATGATGGCGGCAATCGAAAACCTATAGAGTCTGTCAAAAGCCGTTATGAAATAGACTTTTTTAATATTATGATTGAATCTGTGATACGCAATATGGATTCAAGATGTATGTCTTTAAGGGTAGTCGGAAACCTCTATACCGACAATGTTAAATTGGCTGTTTTTCGAGGGTACATTTTTCTCAAAATCTGTTATATGTACATGCTTGAAATTTTTCATACAGGGTAAAATACATTTCTCATTATACTCAAATGAGCTTTTAGCTAATTTTGAATTTTTCATAATTTATAAAAAATTTTATCAATCTAAAAAATAAATTGATGTTCCCCAATCCCTTCCTAATCATGTTTAAAATAAAAAAGAATTTCATAGATCAACTTAAAATAATTAATGATAATTACCCAGAAATCACGAGCAAGAACTCAGGAATTTTTACTAACGACTTTGATGAACATAGAAGCGTAATTTCTTAGAAGAAAACGATGACTTTGAATTTTATGGCAATTTCCCGAAAGAAATCAAACCAATTAAAGTAGTAATTAAAGGACTCCCCAGCTGCACTAAACCTTTAGACATTCAATTAGATCTAGAAGAACTTGGTTACACTGTCACCAGTTGCAACCAACTCATTTCAAAAGTTAATAAAAACCCACTGTCTTTTTTCCTCGTAACACTTCCAAGAAATTCAATTAATTTACCAATTTTTGATCTCACCCGTCAGGACAGGGGTGGCGAACCTTTTTGGACCAGTTTTTCTTAAGAAATGTTTAATGAGTTATAGGCGTGCCATCAAATAATTTTGACTTGTGATTATTGGGAAACTAATAAAACTAAATACGAACAAATCAAAATTCTTTATTTAATACGAAAAAATGCATTTTGCACTGTAAAGTAGTAAATGTGTTTTAGTTATACATGTAATTTAAATTAAAGTAACATTAGAGTGAGATTTCTGTTGTTGTAGATTAGATGACAAATAACTTATATCAGGATTATAAGATGTTACTTTTAGCAGAATGCATGCTGAATAAGAGTCGTCTGCTAAACGGTTTCTAAGCGAGTCTTTGATGTTATTTATATGAAAATGATGACTCGCAGTCACATAGGTAGATGAAAATATGGTTAAAACAGCATGAGCCAACTTCTTCAAACAGTTAAATGCGTATGGAATTGAATCCCATGTTTCCAAAATTTCGTTACTGGCATTTTTACTTATATTGCTTGTTAATCTTCCTGCTTCAATCAATTCCAACTTCTTCCCTGTACCAATAAACTCTTGAATCCATATTGAACTAGACTGGAAATCAATCAGTTGCATTTCAAATTCTTCAATTTCCAACCAATAGAATTGAGACAAGTTCACGAAGTCACGAACGAAGAAACGAAGTCACATCAGGGTACATAATAAATATGAACGTTTCCGATAATTCCTTGAACTGAAAAAAACTCATTGAAAATTCTTTGATTAAAGAATCTATTATGGAAATTAATTCAAATAACTGTTTCTTCATTTCGTTTCTCTTGGGCATCTATATCTTTGATATTTTTTTTTCAAGTTTGGGAAGTACTTGTAATTTCTTGTAATAGTATCGTTTCTGTAAACATATAGTTTAGCTTCAAAAGCGCGAATGAGATCCATCATGACGATGACTGTTTTCTTCAGGTCTTGAAACTTTACGTTCAATTCATTGAAATGTTGGCATATGTCTAAAAAACATCAATTTTAAAAGCCACATAATATCCACCAATTGTGGGGATTGTTCAATTTTACTCTCATTTTGTAAAAACAGTCTGATTTCTTACAAGCAGTCAATAAATCTTTGAAGTATGTTCCCGTGGCTCAACCAACGAACATTATTATACATTGGTAAGCCATTATACACTAAATTGACTTCATCCAACAAAGCATCAAACTTTCGCTTATTTAAAGCCTACGACGATATGAGGTTTACTATTTTTGTGACTAGCATTATTACATTATCAAGAGATGTTAAACCACACTTTGCACACAAGGCTTGTTGGTGAATAATGCAGTGGCATTCAAGAATCGAATGCCTACGTCTGTTTTAAATAAAAAAATGAAACTTTTTTTTTTGCCTACCATATTTGGAGCACCATCAATGGTTACTGAAACAATCTTTTTCAAATTAATGTCTTTTTCAGCAAGTGAATTTCTTACTGCCGTACAAATATCTGTGACCTTTGTAATTGTTAACAACGATGTTATCGCAATTAATTCTTCCTTAATGACATTTCCTATACTATATCGAGCAAAGACAACTAAACGTGCAGATTTAATGATGTCAATACTTTCGTCAAGACATAGAGATACAAAAGGAGCGGAGTTAATGTCCTTTTCTTGTTGATCTGTAACATTTTCTGCCAGTTTCAAGATTCTATATTTTATTGTGTTTTTAGATAGAGGAATATCTTTGATGCGCTGAATTATCTTATCTTTATTATCAAAATCATCAAAAAGTGAGGGCAAGCATGCCAACCAAGCTTCCTTCAAAAACTCTCCCTCTTGAAAAGGTTTACCATGTCGAACAATGGCATTTGCAGCCGAGTAATTTGCCGCACTTGTGTGACAATTTTTGCTTACATATTTAATTATAGGCATCGACTGTTTATTTCTGTCTTTTATTGCACTTGTAATTAATTCTTTTTGCTCTGGTTCGCTTTTTTCACAAAAGGATTTGTGATGTTTCAAAATACCGTTGCCGTTTTACAGACGCGCGATGTTCTACATACCACTGTTCCAGAACATAAAATACACACCGCTTTGTCGCTTTTACTGATCATGCCATATTTCTCAGTCCACCAAGTTTGAAGTTCTCTGCTACACTTATTATCTTGCAATTTTTTTTTTGCTGAACTAGCCATGTTAATAGCAGCAAAAAATCGTAAATTTAACACAAATTCGTTTTTAAATATACAGTTGATCGAAAAATATGACTATTCTTTTGTGCTCTCGCTGGATCATCCCCCTTATACTGACTGCTCCGACTGTGCAGTTTTTTTTTGCTGAACTAGCCATGTTAAATAGCAGCTAAAATCTTAAATTTAACACAAATTCGTTTTTAAATATACAGTTGATCAAAAAAATATGACTATTCTATTGCTCTCAGCGATATCTCCCCTTATACGGGACTGCTCACGACTGTGCAGATTTTTTTTGCTGAACTAGCCATGTTAAATAGCAGCTAAAAATCGTAAATTTAACACAAATTCGCTTTAAATATACAGTTGATCGAAAAATGACTATTCTATGTGCTCTCGCTGGATCACCCCCTTATACTGACTGCTCACGACTGTGCAGATTTTTTGCTGAACTAGCCATGTTAATAGCAGCTAAAATCGTAAATTTAACACAAATTCGCTTTAAATATACAGTTGATCGAAAAATATGACTATTCTATGTGCTCTCGCTTGATCATCTCCCCCTTATACTGACTGCTCACGACTGTGCAGATTTTTTTTGCTGAACTAGCCATGTTAAATAGCAGCTAAAATCGTAAATTTAACACAAATTCGCTTTTAAATGTACAGTTGGTCGAAAAATATGACTATTCTATGTGCTCTCGCTGGATCATCCCCCTTATACTGACTGCTCACGACTGTCAGATTTTTTGCTGAACTAGCCATGTTAAATAGCAGCTAAAATCGTAAATTTAACACAAATTCGCTTTAAATATACAGTTGATCGAAAATATGACTATTCTATGTGCTCTCGCTTGATCATCTCCCCTTATACTGACTGCTCGACTGTCAGATTTTTTGCTGAACTAGCCATGTTAAATAGCAGCTAAAATCGTAAATTTAACACAAATTCGCTTTAAATATACAGTTGATCGAAAATATGACTATTCTTATTGCTCTCGCTGGATATCCCCTTATATGACTGCTCACGACTGTAAGATTTTTTTTTTGCTGAACTAGCCATGTTAAATGCAGCTAAAATCGTAAATTTAACACAAATTCGCTTTAAATATACAGTTGGTCGAAAAATATGACTATTCTATGTGCTCTCGCTGGATCATCCCCTTATACTGACTGCTCACGACTGTGCAGATTTTTTGCTGAACTAGCCATGTTAAATAGCAGCTAAAAATCGTAAATTTAACACAAATTCGCTTTAAATATACAGTTGTATCGATAAAATTGACTCTATTCCATGTGCTCTCGCTTGATCATCCCCTTATACTGACTGCTCACGACTGTGCAGATTTTTTTTTTTTTTGGAAATTGAGTACTTGTACGAGATCTCTGTAGTGTCTGCTGTTTCGCTTTTCTCCCAGGTCATTAAAAAATTTTAAAATAAAGACGTGAGGGTTACTTGATGCATTAGACTTACAAGACAAGAATTAGATCACACTGATAAATTAGATGTATACAAGCTGAACCATTAATGTAAACGTTAGAATATATTTTTTAAATGAATGTATCTAGAAATAGTTAAATACACCCACTATGCTTTGATAAACTTTGCATCATTAGCAATTTAATACACGACGTAACTACGCAAGACAAAACAAACGAGTCTGCTCCCCAACGCGTCGGCGTCGCGACTGATCACTCGCGTTTGTTCATAATACTTCATAGTGAACTTAATTATTTTCAGCTAAAATGCAAACCGTTTTTGATCGATGGCGTGCCCTAAATATTCTGTCGCGTGCCATTATTGGCACGCGTGCCATTGGTTCACCATCCCTGCGCTAGGATATATGCAAGTTAGAGTTGAGGGGTACCTCATTATAGAGGTATAACTCAATGTTTCAGATGCAACATTTTTACTCTCTGCAGCGAATTGTCATATAAAACCACGTTGTCTGAAGTATGGAGAAGGGCACTTAACCAAAGAATGTAAAATAAAAGAACGGCAGGAGAATCCCTTCTGCATTAATTGCCTGGTGTAAAGGCATACCGCTTGCTACACAAAGTGTCCTAAATTCCCTCATCCAAAAAAGAACCCCGTTTTTCATAATAAAGCTAAGAAAAATTTCGATAGTAAAAATACTATCGAAGGAATTTCCTTCGCTGATGCACTCACAGGCAACTCCTCAAAAATTAATTTCTCAGCGCTAAATAATGAATCTGAGGAAAGGTCAGCCCTAGATAGTCCCCGATAAGGACAATAATGCAAGTGACGCAAAATTTAATAAAACTATTCGAAATCCTCTCAAATCTTGTAAAGCAATTTCCAAAGTTAATACAAATTATTCCCGCACTTAAGGTCACTAATGTGATTTCAAGCAACAAGCTTTCTTAATTTTAGAATCTCTTTTAGAAAGTTAATTTTTATTAACTTCTAAATATTTTTAGTTAAATTTTCTAAATTTTTCTTCATTTTAATTTCTATTTTTCTTATAATTCCATTTTTGCTTGCCTAAATCTCAATAGTTAAATTTTTTCTATAGAGTCGGGTAAGGTGTATTAGAACAATACACACACACAGCTCTCTCTTCCAATAGCAACTCCTACTGCAGCTAATATGAACCGAAACCAAGTCCTCTGATTGCTTCTCATTGGCTCCTGCCTTCATTTGCCATGCCTATCTCCTACAACGACTGCAATACCAAGCCCAGTCTAGTCCCAGATATGGAACGGGGAAGTCTGCCAAGATTCTAGCTTCCAGTCAAGTCTAAACGTCTGCTCAGTTAAGGTATCCGAATACGTTCGGAACCGTGATTTTGCAAAAGCGTGTAAATGGATAACATTTGTGATATTTAGTGTCATTTCGATTAGAATACATGTATAAAATTGTTTTAAGGACATTATGACAAAAAAAGAATATTTAAATACAATATTTTTGGAAAAATTAACTTAAATCCTTTTTCCAAATGTTCTCCTTTTGTAAATGCTTCTATTGTATTAATATTTTGCCTGTATATAGCTCAGACCTCTGTACAGAGGCTCAACTATGATTTTTGAAAAATTCAAATTATTTTCAGAGTTACAACCATTTGAAATATAATTATCGGCACATTTTCTTAAAATTTCTCCTTTCTGTTTTCGTAAAACATGGATAAACCGACTTCCAAGTTATGCGATTCAAAAATTCTAGTTGAGCCTCTGTACAGAGGTCGAGTAACAAGCAAAATATTAACTACAATCGAAGCATTTTTACAAAAGCATTGGAAAAAGGTTACTCTAAGTTAAACCAAAATATTGTATTTAATAATTTTGTTAATGTCCTTTAAACTTATACATGTATTCTAATCTATGACACTAAATATCATAAATATTATCCATTACACACTTTTACAAAATTACGGTTCCGAACGTAGTCGGATACCTTAAGATCATATTTCAGTTACGTATTCTATTATTCTTCTATTGCGTATTTACCACGATAACATGTCAGATGCTACACATCATATGCGACTACTGTAAGGCTCACTCGTATATTTTAAAAACAGCTTATGGATATTGGCCAAATTTCATCCCATTATTTCAGAACACCTTAATAATGTCAGTAAATGCAAAAATAACAAAATACGTATTCCACACTACTAAGGGTGGCATTTTCAAAATGAAATAATTACTATTTTAGCCGAATCTATTCGTAATGAGATAACACGCATTGTCAAAAAAGCAAAATATTACACTATAATTCTTGACTCTACACCAGATATTAGTCACACAGAACAAATAAAGTTTGTTGTTAGAAGTGTGAGAACTACTGATGGTAAAGTATATATTTTAAAAATTTTCTAGGAGTTTTTAGGAATACTACACACACACAAAAAAAAAGGCTTTTAGATATGTGGACACATACTCTATTCAATCCGAAATCTTTGAAAAAATTGATTTCACCAAAATTACTGACAAATTTGTTTCTCAGAAAGCCAGAAACGTTATTTTATAATTAATTATCAAGAAGTCGTTGTAGAGAACTGATTTATATACTTTTCGTTTCACGAGATTTACGCTTTAGTATTTTTTTATAAAATTATATTTTTTGAGTAAATAATGTTGTTTTGCCTTTCTAATGGGCTTGATTCATGAAGTCACATGATAAAAATAAACCCGTGTTTTCCATTGAATTCAAAACAAACATTAAACTAATGGACTAAATTCATGTGACGTCAAAACCATGATAACTCATACATGTTTCAAAGTTATAAGTAATTGGCGTCATAATTATATCAAATGTAATACGCGCTTCCCGCCAATAGTTCATGTGCTTCACTGTTGCACTTTGCTTTTTGCAGAAACTTTTAAAAAGTACATATTTGTCAATGTATATACTTTAATTAAAACAAAATGCACTTAGTTTAAAGTATTCATATAATGAAAGTTTTTTCTTAATTTTGAAAACTGTTTGAGAATTTAGCAAGTAAACTAAGTTTACCCAATGATCAAATTTTTAAATGTTATCTAAACTTACGTGAACAACTAGTATGTCGATTTTTGAAATGAGGAAACACGTGATTGCGTTATCATGTGGACCACATGAATTTAGTCATTGTGCTTGTTCTATTTGTAAAACTCGGATAAAATTTCAATTTCACGTTTGGTAAGATGTTTTAAATGTTAGGAAAATTTTTCAAAAAGATTTCTTTAAATTAAAAAGGCGTTTTCTTGCTTATACTTTTATAAATGTCATTTTGTATACATATGTACTTTTTAAGAGAAAGTTTCTAAAGAAACTTGCAACACCGAATCACGTGAACTGATTGAGTTGGAAATACAAGATAGTTTTATCGATGTGACTATGACTTCACATGATTTTTGAATATTTGAATCACGTAGCTTCACTATCATGTGATTATGACGTCACATGAATTAACCTCATTATAATATGTTTGTTTTTTTTATTTCAAAGGTAATATTTTTGCTTGTTTATTATTTTGTTAAAGTATTTTGTCACGATCAAAACACATTAGCTGATCAAAAAATAAAGTTTTGCTCTTCAAATTTTATTTGTCTTTTTATTAATGTTTTACTTTTTTCTCTTATACAAAAGTAGATGAGTTTATAATCTCAATATATACGTATTAAATAAATAATTAAATGTATAAGTATTATAATAAGTAAGTAAATATGTAAGTATTATAGTAAATAATTAAATATAATATAAGTCAAAATATGAAAAATTTTCTAGAGGGGCGGCATATTAGATCTTCGCATGCGGCGGCCGACACCCTAGGATCGGCTCTGTTTGCTGTACCAAGAATAGACTTTCTTGGCAGTGTTTTAACACTACGGATTGGGTTTGTTTGATTGTAGTGATAGTCGAGATAATTGTGTTTGATTTAAGAAGTTGTGGCGGTGTGATATCTATTGTATATGAACTAGTACCAACATCACGCAAAGACGATCGTTTTGGCGTGATCGGTTAAGTACTCGCGTTCGGAACGGAAGGTACCCAGAACGAATCTTCATTACTTCATTGGTAACCCTGGTCATGCAAAGGAACCGCACCCTTCACGCGCCACAGTCGGGCGCCATCTATCCACCGCAAAAGCTACCAAGCCGTCAAACATTGTAAGCAAATAAGCCGTTACTTTTCTCAAAGTCGTCTCACACAAATGACGCAATTTTCAAGCCGTCATGCACGAATGACGCAACCCACCAAGTGACGCAACTGCTTACATGCTCGAAACGAATATGGTATCGTTTGTTCGCCTATTCGCCGAAACACTGGCAGGGGAGTATGTGACGGTGTGATATCTACATATGAACTAGTACCAACATCACGCGAAGACGATCGTTTTGGCGTGATTGGTTAAGTACTCGCGTTCGGAACGGAAGGTAACCAGAAAGAACCTTCCTCCTTCAAAGTTTTAGAAAGTAATTGAGGAAACATCACGGTAAGCAAAAAATTAATTTTAAAGTGTTCTCTAACTGCACCATTTCCATCAAAACAAATATCGAAAAATGTCTTAAACTACTAAATTATCAATCGACGGACCGTAACTAAACTATTTATTTTCCAAATTATATTGGAATTAGAAGCATTCGAGTACAATCATATGCGCTAGCTACATTGCATCGGTGTGTGTGAGTAGAATTAACAAGCGTCTAACCCAGTGATGGCGAACCTATGACCTGTGGGTCAGACACTGACCCACTCAAGCTTTTTAAATGACCCACGATTGCTAGGCAATCGCTTGTTTGTTTACGTGGGTCTATTTAGATTTTCTAATTTGTGTCGATTAATTTTCTATTTGTATTTTTTCCAAACACTGCATTGACACAAGAGCAATTCAAACTGCCGTCTATAACCTTCAGTTTGATCATTACAGTTCCAAAATTACGGAAATGACAACAGGTGTATATGAAAGTATGTAGTATTTGAAATAAAGCAAAAGTGTTTACAAAATATCAAATAAAGCGTATAATTTGACTCATATTTTGTTTGTTGGGAAAAAAATCGACAAACCAAAGCAAATAACCATATTTAAAGCACTTTCTTCGGATAAAATGCACTTTTGTAAGGTTATGTTCAGTTATGTTTGTAGAAAAAGACTTCCATAGAATTTGTATCGTCCCCTCTCTATTTCACCTAGTGGGGCGTCATTCGCATGTCCAGGGCCGGCTCTAGCATTTTTGCCACCCCGGACAAAAATGGAAAATGCCGCCCCCTCTCAAAAGCAAAATTTATAATTACATGCCAATTTTTTCTAAAAAGAGTCTACTGATGGTGGGGATCACAAAAATTTATTTTACCTTATAGTAACTACACTCTAGACTAAAATAAAAAAAACTTCCTGTGACTCTATCTACAAAAAACTCTTATTGCCGCTGTCCCCTTTTGGATAGTAGACACCAGACGTTGTATGGGTGAAAGGAATGTCCAAGGCTGACCCTACTCCGGATGGGGAAAAGTTACTAGTGTAAACTTGTCAAGTTTACGATTGAACATATACTCTAACCCTTAAGTTTCAACATAAAAGAAAACTGATATTAACTGATATTAAACATGCAGAGTACAAAATAAGGAAGTAAGATACAATAAAAGAAATACCAAATTCACCCTCAATAGTGTTTCAGAAAATATATCAAGTTTTTTGCAACAAAAAATATTTTTTTCAAATTCAATCCAAATGCCGCCCTTAGAATTTGCCGCCCTGGGCAAGGGTCCGGTTTGTCCGGTCCTAGAGCCGCCCCTGGTCACGGATAGCTTCACACTCAATGACGGCTTTCTTCTCTTCCTTCAGTTCACGCGCTTAAACTCAAATTAGCATAATCACTTCCCAATAGGTCATACGCTTAGTTAAACTTCTGCTATTTAAAAGGTTTCTAATTTGCATATTCAAGCTTCGCTTCTGAATTTGGTTGGAAAGAATTTGCCTTTTTCGGCCCCAAAGAACCCAAGAGGAGTTTTTAGTAGAGCCATGAGCCTGCCACAAAGCTTTTACAAGAAACTAATTTTCGTAAAAAAATGTGTTTTTATGTTTTTACTTCAAAAATAGAACATTTTGGAAAGGGACATTATAAGATGCAGTGAAATACGTTTAAAATTATATTTTGAAGGAAACGAGAATTTAATTTTGAATTACAGAGTAGAATTGAAAGTGAGTATATATAGAGTTCCTGTTGCTAAAACTGCTGGTAGTATAAGATTATGTTCCGATTATTCAGTAGCCTTACATTCTTATTTAATCCTGCCACAGCACTCTTTGCAAAGATAGGAAGAAATTTTTAGTAGTTTGAGCAGGAGAAAATAATAATGAAATTATATTTTAAACATGCATATGTGCACATGAAAGTCCATCCGGAAAGTTAGAAACTGTTGACCACAAATACGCAAAAGGGATTATATGTTTTAAGGGGAGTTGGAAACCTCCCTCTCTACATTTACTGACAATGTTAAATTGACCGTTTTCGATGTACCTCTTCTCAAAATCTATTATATGTACATGCTTGAAATTTTTCATACAATTAAAGTACACCTTTCTCATTATACTGAGATGAGCTTTTCGCTAATTTTGAATTTTTTAATAATTTATGAAATATTTTATCAAACATTGCGAAATTCGACCCATTTGACATAAAAAATTTGTAAAAAATAAATTTTTGAGTTTTTTCAAAAAGCTCATTTCAGTATATATTAGCCATCATTATGAATATATCATAAAAAATGTACTTACCTGTGAACAGTAGTTTCTTAGAAAAGGTACATCGAACATCAAAATTTAAATTTTGAGATAAATTGATTTTAATGTATACAGTGAGACTTCTAATAGGCTAGGAAATAAAAATATAAAAGGCTCAATTTATAATAAAAGATACATGCTTTGGTTTATATCAGACGTTCAACTTTTAAGCAAAACGAAGTACTTTGTTTACATTTTTCGCCATTCAAATGGGTATGGTCTAGTTTCAACGATTATTTAAAAATAGGTTTTAAAGGCTTCTAATTACCCTAGAGGTTAAAGTAAGGTATTTTTATACGAAGGTTAAAATCTGTACAATTTAAAAATGTAAAATCTCAAATTGTCAAAAAAATAGGATTTTAGCTTTCCAACACCTCTTAAAAGACTTAGACAGTGAAATACGTTTAATGCGAAAAAGGTTAAGATGAAATATCGGTTAACACGTAATAATATTGTGGTTCCAACAAACTACTGTGTATTTTCATGCATTTATTTTTTCACAGAACACGAAACGGACATCGTTTAACAGAAAAATATTTCCCTTTTGAGAATGAACAAATACGGAAAACACCAGCCGCGCAGAGAAAGTTTCTGTATTATTGGACTGTCCTATTGTATTATCGAAAGAATTCATTGCAGTAGGTGATGATAATGGGTGTACAGCCCCAATAATGGCCAAACATTTGGAAGTTTATTCAAAGTTAGAAAAAAATATCATTAATGTAGATTTCGAAGAACGAAAGTGAAATGAATAATATAATGCAGCTTCTGTTCCGCATCATTCGAAATGAGGAACATCATGAAAAGTATGCGCAGTTATTTAAACGCACATTCTAATGGTGAAATGAATAATAAATTGGACGCTATCAAACAATTTGATGCTAAAAAAGACATTGCAAAGAAGAATCAGACTCTATTTTCCAAAAACTCAATAAAATTTCAAATTTCAAAAAACTTGAAAATTTTGTATTAAATTCCATTGAGTTATTATCAATGTTTTTGTTCCAAATTTTTTTATTAAATACATGCATATATACACATCTATGTGAAGAAAATATACTCTAATAAACTAAATTTTGTTGAATATATGTTTTTTTTTTTTTTTTGCAATATTCTTTAACATTATATTCTTTTAACATGAAAAAATATTTCTGTCCCCTCAGTTTCTTGTTAAACGATTTTCACTGTTTTATGATTTTTTTATGTAAGCACCAGGATCAATAAAATTTTTAAGGATTTTAGAAAAGTGCACGTGACTTGAAACTAGTAAAAGATGTATGTACTGTTCCCCCTTCGTCATTACAAATTATTATAAAATAGTTGTTTGAGCTCATCAACTATTAATTGATTACCTTTATGCTGGGACATTTCGAAAAAGTTTGTTTTGATTCAGTGAAACTTCTTAAGAAATCAGTTGACTGAAATGTGTTAAATATGGTTATAAGAAATGATCTATATACTAAATAATTCCTTTTTTAGAATATGAGGATCCACTGTTAAATTTCATAACAAACTGAAGTTACACAACAAGGGGGACTAAAAAACACAAAGTAAATAAAAAAAATACACAAGTTGAGGTAATATCGACAGATTTTCTATAAAATAGATTAAATATTTCAGCTCTAATCTCTCAGGAAAATATTGATAGGGAACATTTTTCCGTTCAGAGGGAAATAATTCGCTTTTTCTTCGAAATACAACCAGAATGTTACGTAACTCTATCCGACTATGCTTGCTCGACGTCCTGTGTATGTGTAATATATGTTTTCATGTTTAATAAATAATCGAAAAGGACAATCTTGTCCAGTTCAACTCACTAACTCACCAGTTGATGGACAAGTTGTCTCGTGAAGAAAAAAATTTCAATCGAACGTTTCCGATGGGAACAGGGTGTTGAAATAAATTACTTATATAAGAGTTGATGTGTTTTTGTAAAATACATGTTCACTCTAAGTATTGTATGAAGAATTGAAATTTTTTAAGGGATTAAATATTACTAATATCTATCGATATAATAGAATGAACATTGGTAATAAAATTCATTTCGTTTAACTGTGAATGCTGAACATATCTTATACAGTAATATTATTAGAATTGAGGAAGTTTGTAAAATCTAAATTTCTTTCAAGAAACACAAAATTTTTAATTTACAAAACTCTTATTAGACCAGTTCTGACATATCCATCTGAGACTTAGACAATAAAAAAGTGGAAAAAAATCAAATAGCATCCTTTGAGAGAAAAATACTTCGAAGGTGTAAACAAAAACAATAGCTAGAGATGAAGGAACAATTTTGAATTATACTGAATTTATAAACAACCTGACACATCCTTAAACGCATAAAAATACATAGAATGAATTGGATAGCCCATATAATTCGAATGCCAGATGATAATGTCAAAAAGATATTGCAGTTCAAAGTCACTGGTATTCGGAAACGTGGAAGACCGAGATGGACAGACTCAGTGGAATCAGACTTAAGGGGGTTCACCCATGCGACGGCCTGTTTTTTAAGCACTCTTAGGGAATTTTTTATCACCAGTAGAAAAATAGAACTTTATCGTTTATTTATATCTGTTTTTGTGTTTTAAGAGTATGTATATAAATTTTTAGCCAAAAATATCTAATAGAACATGAGTTATAGCATTATGAACACACCAGCCTCGAAAAAATAGACGTTCACTTCCTCCTGGATTTCGGCTGATTGGCTTATCTGAAATAAAATAAAAAATAAATAACGGAACTTTAATCCAGAGTTTCTCAAACTGTGGGGCGCGACCCCTTTGGGGGGCGTGACAGCTCTACAAGGGGGGCGCGAGTATATTGAAAAGTCAAAAACAAAAGATTATTAAAAAAAAATATTCTCCTTTACTGAAAGTAAACAGACAAAATACATTGTGACATAATAAAAAGTAAAATGCACATTTACACTGATATATTTCACTTATAAATGTATCAGTGCTACACACTATGTATTTTATAATTAATTTAACTATACTAAATTAAGAACAAGTTTAATAGTTACCAGTGACCTCTTGCAATTGTCAGATATAAAAAATTAACTCTCATCTTAATAAGTTGTACGGTTTATATATAATTAGTCCTTTAACTGCTGATTAAAATTTGCTTCCCAATGCAAACCGTTTTCCACGTAGATGCGCGTATGTGATGTATTGAGGGGAATAAAAAGCAAAATAATTTGAAACAAGTAAATTCTTCATAAACATTGTTAAGGTCCTTTTATTGCATTCGAAAGCCTTCGGTATAGTTTTATGCCTGGTAGTGTACAGAAA
>BMAV01015263.1:0-22315 GCA_019973955.1 Trichonephila inaurata madagascariensis
AAAAAACCAGTTGTATTTGCTTCACGTACTCTGACCAACGCTGAGAGGAATTATATGGTAACCGAGAGAGAATGTCTAGCAGCAGAGTGGGCGCTGAATAAATTCAGAACATATTTAGGATCACTGCCTATTAAAGTTATTACAGATCACGCTGGTTTAACACTTTTAACTCAAGGAAAAAATTTGTCGAATAGGATAATCAGATGGTTACTCAATTTAGCAGAATTTAATATAGAATGGAAACATAGACCTGAAATTCAAAATGCGGTGGCGGATGTTTTATCCAGAAACCCGGTTGAAAGTATAATGGGAGAAAAATTTAATTGTGCAATAATCAGAGATCTAGTACTTACGTCTTGAGAACAGTTAATAACAGAGCAAATGAATGACCCAGAATTAGGTCATATCTATAGATATTTAGAAAACCGGAAGATAACTATTAATGCGACAATATCTGAGAATTAGTCCCGCGACTTCCGTCTAATGGAAGGCTTGTTGTTTTATGCGAAACACGCAACGTCGTTAGGTGAAATGCGTGTATACATTCCAAAGTCTTTAAGAAATGAAATCTTAAGAGAATTTCATGATAAGCCCATATCAGGTCATTTTGGTCGATTTAAAACATCATAAAATACAGGACGTTTGTTATTTCCCGTATATGAGAAAATTTATTGATCAATATGTCTCTACATGCCATATGTGATAAGTTAATAATTATAAAAACGTGTTACCATCTGGTCGATTAAATCCGATTGTATCAAATTATCCAAAGCAGATAGTTACGTTAGATTTTTTAGGTCCGTACCCTACATCGAGAGTGAAACGTAATCGATATGTTTTAGTAATTAACGATCATTTCAGCAAATGGGCTGAAATTATACCTCTTAAAAAGACCTCGGCTCGTATAATAGCGGATACTTTTTTTGATAATTTTATATCGCTTTTTGGAGCTCCAATAAAATTAATAAGTGATAACGGTCCCCAATTTATATCAAAAAATTTTGAACATTTAAGTGAAAGATTAGGCATAATGCATGTGAAGACTGTTGCATATAGACCTCAGGCAAATAGAACCGAACGCGTAAATCGCGATCTGGTGCAAATGATTGCAAATTATGTAAATGATCAACACGATGCTTGGGACCAATTCTTACGTGAATTTGCTTATGCTATTCGTACAGCAGTGAATGAAACGACGGGAAACACCCCTGCAGCATTATATTCGGGTCGAAAGTTGATAATCTCATTTCACAAATTAGTCATGGTTTCGGACGGAACTGAATTTGCAGTAAGAGATATTGAAAAATTGTTTGATGAAGCTAGACGAAACACAAAAAATAAACATGCAAGATGGAAAAAATATTATAATAGACGCAGGTGTGATGTATAAATTAAGGTGGATTCAGCAGCAAATAAAATTTGCGCTAAGTTTAAACAAAAATTTGAAGGTCCATAAAGGGTGTTAGAAGTAAAAAATATTATTAATGTTATAATATGGAGGTCAGGAAAAAGGTTAACCGTCAATGTTGATCAAGGGAGAATATATCGTCATAGGAAATGTGACGAGATTGAGATAGGAACAGGTATCACGGATAGCATTAGTTCAAATCAGGAAACGAGTAGTTTGGAAAACGTACAACGAAGATCAAATGAGTCGCAATATGGTAAGAAGAAAGGGTCTGATGTAAAGCGTGAGTTAGAGGAAAATGGGATAAATCTGAAGTCAAATCAATGTGAAAAACACACAGGTAGGGCCGATAAGCGCTGACCACTTATCAGATCACTACCTAGCTCTTTTCCAGTAATAAAACAAAAATTAAAAGAAAACGACAGGAAAGAGTGGGATATATGCGATTTCATGGTTCTTGGTCAAGTGGACCACAAAGAAAATTACAAAAATGTGGTGACCATAAAATCAGTAAAAGACCATTGTCATTAGATAATATTTATATAAGTAGGAAGAGGAACCGAAAGGAAGGAGTAGTGGTTCAAGATAGTGCACATTATAACCTAAGACCACACAAGAAACAGGACCCAACTGGCCAATGGAGTGAAGTCAAATCAAGCTAGGAAAAGCCGAAGAGAAAACTACAGACCATACATCAGGCAACAGACGGGATCAAAGAGCACTCGAGAAATGAGAAGAGGAGTGAAAAGTAACAGCACTCTGTTACAGGAAACTCTAGTAGGAGATGACAAGCCATAAAAATCATGTTGTATTGTTTTATTTTATGTTCTTTTCAACAAGTGTTTGGAAGAATTATCGCAAAGAAGGAAGTCTCGGGCGGTATTTAAAAATTATAATCCAAGCAAAAGTTGACACTACAATGAGTGTATATATATTTTTTTGAACTTTTGACTTGTAAAATTTTTTCTCAATTGATGTAGAAAACAATTGTAATCATGCATTTGTTTACTGATGTACGACTTCGTTAAGATATTTGACAATTCCTTTGCTATTTGTTTTAATGTATTATTGAAAAAATGTTTGTAATTGTATAGTGTAGGGTATATATATATTGTTATATTGTTTCATATTAATGTACATCTGGCTCAAGGAAAACGCGGTATGCAGACAGGATTCTATAAAATAACACAACATCAACGGCGCAGCGACGATGGGAATTTATGAAAGAATCAGATTTTAGCGTGTGGATAAAAAATTTGTTATAATTTAAAAGTGATATATAATGTATAAAAATTGTGAAATATACTGGTATTATGTGAATAAACATTTTGCCAAGTAACTTAAAGAGTTTTTTTTCAGGGTGACTGACCCTGAATTCCGGATAGGAAGCAGTTTTTTTTTTTTGAAATTGTAAATCCAACATAATGGATATAACAAATGTTAAACAGAAGAAGATTGTATAAAGAAGAAATTTTTTTTTGTAAATGCTACAAGATTAATGGGCTATACCCATATTTGTTGTAAAAGTGAGAATCTACCATAAAATTGAAATGCATGGCTGTTGATTTTGGTCTAATTAATTGAGTAAAAGTTATTGTGGCTGTCAAGAGTTAAAATTAAGGAGTAATATTATAAATTAAATTTAAGATGATTAATGAAAATTAAAATCTAAAATGAATAATGAAAATTAAAGTTTAAAATTTAATATTGAAAATCAATAGTTATAATGAAGATTCAAGATTAAAATTTAAATAAAACTTAGAAAGTAGGAGAATCAGAAATAAAAATTTATGCACGTAATTTCTTAAGGGCCATTAAGACCCTCGAATAAATCACGTTTTGCTTCTTTGAGGGGTTTGTGACGGGCTCACGCGTCTTTTCTGTAACATAACCTCTGGGTTCTTTGACGGATAAGATTAATGGCAAATCTTTTCCAACCGAAATCCAAGAAGTGAAATGCAATTGTAATATGCAAATAAGATAGCTTTTAAAAGAACAGAAGCTTCAGTAAGCAGGATGGCAATTTAGAGAAAGTTATGTTTAGAAGAGATAGAAGTTGTGACATCTCTCGCATTCTTCTTCTAACATAACTCCTACGTTCTTGATCTGCCACGATTAATGGCAAAACCTCTTCCAACCCAATACCAAGAAGAGAAACAAAGAAAATGCAAATAAGATATACTTTAAAAAGGATAGAGGGTTTAGTGAGATAGAATGGCAATCTTAGAGATAACTTAGTGCGTAACAGTTCGAATAAGTGTTAGACGACCTACTCACAAGGAAGAAGGATACGCTCATCGTTGCTAATAATAATAATTAATTATAAGAAGGAGTAATAGTACCTGAATATACCTATCTACAAAGTAGCAGAATAGGTGAGTCTTCAACCAAGGTAGGAGGGCGGTTACTCTATAAAAGGTAATATTTTGTATAGGAAGGTAGATTAGGCAAGATAATTAAATATAATTAAGATAAGTGATCTAGCTTGTGCGGATCTGACTTAAATATTCAGATTAATTCTAGGCTTATTCCTCACTTAAAGAAAGTTGTTATTTAGAATTAAGTAATTTAAGTTATTCTTAATAAAAGTTGTGTTAAGAATTACAAAATGTCTCATCTTTTAGATAATCCCACACCTCTAGCTTATCCAACAAAGACATATAAATCGCAGGATGGCTATGTCACAAATGGCGCCCGAACACACAATTCTTGGGTTAGGTAATGCAGGAGGATTTAGTATAATACCTGAAAATGTATTTTTCCGTCGGAGAATGTAACGGAGTTCCTTGGAGACAATAGATAATCAAATACAAAGCTACTTGAAACTGAAGTAATCTGTCATGCGTTTTATTTGAAAAGTCATCTCAGGGAAGGGCTCAAGATTGGAGTACTCAATATTTGATCGGTGCTAGTGCAAGATAAGGCTGCAGCCACGGATTTTGCGCGGCAGCTCAAGGCTGAATTAGCGAAAGCTTTTCCCGGACAATCAAAAATAAGAAAGCACTGGAGGCTGGGGATTTTTCGCGTCACAGCAGGGAAGAAATCAGGAACCCACAGACTTTGTTTACGATTTATTAAAATTCAGAAAAGTTTAGAGCTAGGGATGTCGCAGGCGGAATTGGTTAATCACATTTGTGTTAGACTCGAACCACAGATCCAGGACTACGTAGAAGTCCGCAATCCGCAGAACACCGTACAACTTTTGGAAATATTACAAATTCGAAGAGAGGTATTCTTACAAATTAAAATGGGGCCCTACAGAATAGTGATGATGTAGAAAGACGAGGTCAAAACGCGCATAGATGCCTAATTTTGATGCTAATCGCAGAAACTGGAGAAATTCTGAGGTTGGGTGTAGACCAAATAATGGTAGAAATGATTTTTATGAGAATAGCCGTCAAAGTAATAGAGGGTTCGAGAGGAATAGATTTCAGAATGGTAATCAGAGATTCAACGAAAGGGGTTACCAATTTCGAAATGATAGTTCTAATAGAGGAAACCGTAGAAATAGGGGTTCGAGTGAAAATTTCAGTCGAGGCGATAGGATGCAAAGGGGACGATTGAATATTGTAAAGTTAAAGATCAACTCAAAAAGAAATGGCAAGGGAAATAATTACAAGCTTTCTCCGATATGTATATCACCCGTAGAGCTTCCCCACGTTCCTATTTTATTAAATAACACATTTTTTGAAAGCGCTAAGGGACACCGAGCAGATAAATCATTTATATCGGAAGAAGTATATAGAAAATATTTTTTATAAGCAAAATTAAAAATCGCGAGCCGAGGGTAAGAACAGCACAGGGTGCGAAATGCCAAACATGGGAGATTTGTGAATTGAATATTCAATATCAGACAATTTGAAAGACCTTGGTCATTTCATGCTGACGGATTTGGAATACCCATGTATTCTAGGTATTGATTTATAAGTGATCAAGGATCATTTTTAGATTTTGATCAGAAATCGTTGAAAATTCAAGATTCGCTGGTTGAAGATAATAGGTAGATGAAGGAACGCGTTGGATGGGCCATCAGAAAGGAAGTTAAATATTGTGTGGCTAATGTTTTATCGCAAAATCCCGTTGAAAAGTATAATAGGAGAAAAAGTTAATTGTGCAATAATCAAAGATTTAGTACTCAATTTCGAGGGAACAGTTAATAACAGAACAAAAAGCATGACCCAGAACTAGGTCAAGGGTCTATAGATATTTAGAAAAACCCGGAAGATAACTCTGTTAATGCAACGATATGTGAGAATTGGTCCCAAGGACTCGTCTAATTGAAGGCTTGTTATTTTATGCAAAACACGCAACGTCGTTAGGTGAAATGCGTGCATACATTCCAAAAATCTTATGAATGAAATAATGAGAGAATTTCACGACTGGCCAATGGCAGGACATTTGGGGAAGATTTAAAACGTATCATAAAATTCGGGACGTTTGTTATTTCCTTTCGTACATGTACCCATTGATCATCATGTTCCCTACATGCCATATGTGCCGTTAATAACAATAAAAACGCGCTAACAGCTGGTCGATTAAATCAATTATATCAAATTATCCAAATGAGATAGTGACGTTAGATATGTTGGGCCCCGTATCCTATATCGAGAATAAGACGTAATCGCTATATTTTAGTAATAACCGATCATTTCAGCAAATGGGCTGAAATTATACCTCTTAAAATGGCCTCGTCTCGTATAATAGCGGATATTTTTTTTGATAACTTGTGACGTCTCTCGCGTCCTTCTGCTAACATAACTCCTATGTTCTTTGACGGCTACGATTAATGGCAAAACCTTTCCAACCCAATACCAAGAAGATAAACAGATCAAATATGTAAATGAGATATACTTTAAAAGGATAGAAGCTTTGATGATAAAGAGCGGCAAGTTTAGAGATAACTTAGTGTGGAATCATTCTGATCACGAGTTAGATGTCTTATATCTCTGAAAGAAGATTACGTTCATTATAAAGAAGTCTGAATCTTCGTAGTTAAAATTAAGTTATAGGTATTCCTCAATAGGTGAAGGAAGGAGACTCTACAAAAAGGTAATTTTTTTGGTATGGGAAGTTAGACGAATCTGTTAATTTATTATAATTAGGATAAATTATCTAGTTGCGTGATCTGACTTGAATATAAGGTTTAATTGGGTGTTAACTCTCACTTTAAAAAAGTTGTCAATTAGAATTAAGTAATATAAGTTATTCTTAATAAAAGTTGTATTAAGAACCAATATGTCTCATCATTTTGATAATCCCACACCTCTAGCTTACGCGGATCCGGAAAGACATAGTCATCATAGGATGGCTATGTCGCAAACTTTATATCGCGTTTTGGAGCTCCAATAAAATTAATAAGTGATAATGGTCCCCAATTTATATCCGAAATTTTTGAACATTTAAGTGAAAGATTAGGCATAAGGCATGTGAAGACTGTTGCATATAGGCCACAAGCAAATCGGACTGAAAGGGGTTAATCGGATATAGTCAAATGATTGCAAATTATGTTAATGATCAACACGATACTTGGGATCAATCTTACGTGAGTTTGCTTACGCTATTCGTACGGCGGTGAATGAAACAGCGGGAAAATCACCTGCGGAATTATTTTGGTCGAAAATTGATTACCCCATTTAAAAAATTAGTAATGATTTCCAGATGGATCGGAATTCAAAGTTAAAACATAGAAAAATATTTAGGAAGCTAGACTAAGTACGAAAACTAAGCAAAAAGGGGGGAAAAGATATTATAATAGCCGAAGACAGATATACAAATTAAGGTAAATGATTGGGTCTTATTAGAGACACACCCTTTAAAGGGTTCAGCAGCTAATAAAATCTGTTCCAAATTTAAAAAAAAATTTGAAGGACCCTATAGAGTATTAGAAGTAAGAAATAACAATAATATTGTAATATGGAAGTCAGGGAAAAAGTTTAACGGTTAACGTTGATCAAATAAGAATATATCGTCATGGGAAATGTGACGAGGTCGGGGTTAGAACAGGTAGCCCAGATAGTATCAGATCACGTCAGGAAACGAGTACTTCGGAAAATGTACATCAAAGATTCAATGAGTCACACTATGGGAAAGAAAGATCTGCGGTGAAACGTGAGTTAGGGGCAAAAGGAATTAATCGCCAATCAAAACAATATAAAAACACAGATAGGACCGATAAGCGCACATCACTGGTCAGATCGCTTCCTAGTTTATTTACGAATGACAGAAAAAGTAAAAGAGAAAAACTCGCTAAGGGAATGAAAAGGTCGTATGGATCGGGGGCAAGTGGACCACAGAGAAAGTGGCACAGAAAGGGACACAATAATATTAACAAAAGACCATTGTCATCCAGTACTATTTATATAAGTAGGAAAAAGAACAAGACGGAGACAACTGAAGTTCAAGATGGAAAGAAGTACAACCTGAGGCCACGCATGAGAAAGGATCAGGAGTCCCGACCGGCCAAGGAAACAAGACCACAAGGAAAAGCCGACAAGGAGACTACAAGCCCTACAGCAGGCATCATAAAGAATTCCAGTGCAGCCAAGGAATAAGAAAAGGAAAGAACAGTGGTAGCACCTCGTCATTGGAAGTCCTGTGCGGGGACAAATAAAAATCAGGTTGTATTGTTTCATTTTTATGATCTTTCCAACAAGTGGTCGGAAGAATTATTGCAAAGAAGGAAGTCTCGGGGGGTGTTTAAAAGTTATAAGCCAAGCAAAAGTTGACACTACAATGAGTGTATATTTATTTTTGAACTTTTGACTTGTAAAAATTTTTTTCTCTTCTGGAGAAAACAATTGTAATTGCACATTTGTTTGCTTCGATGTATGACTTCGTGAGATGCGACAATTCCTTTGGTTATTTGTTTTAATGGTTTATTGAAAAATGTTTGTAATTGTATAATATGTATGTATGTGTATATATATGTTGATGTATTGTTCCGTATTATGATGCATCTGGTTCAGGGAAACGCGGCGTAGTCAGGGCACTAACAATAATATTAACTGCGCTGCGCGGCTCATTTGGGAGTTTGTGGAACCAGATGCGGGATGGAAATGAAAGTTTATTGTGATTTTTCAAATGATATATAGTGCATAAAAAATTTTGAAACTTATTGGTATTATGTAAACATAGATTTGACAAAATAACTTAAAAGTTTTATTTCGTGTGACAGACCCTGAAAATAGTGTCAATAGCTGATATGTAGCCTCAACACGGAACAGTGGAGCCGAAATCCCAGCTCCATATGATAAGATTGTCCGGATGCAGAGTTTGGGTCTGCGCACCCAGGAAAAATTCGAGTAGAAAACCTAAGTGTATCAATATATAAGTTACTTTAAGAGTATATATGTAAAAAAGTGAGAATAGACCATGATTAAACAGCAATTATTAATGTTGGCCTAGTTAATGGAATAAAATTTATTGTCACGAGTTTAAATTTAAAATTAAGTTGAATATTAAATTTAATTCTATGATGAATAATGAAAATTAAAGTCAAGATAAATATTGGAAATTATAAATGTTAAAATGAGGATTCAAGGTTAAAATTTAAATAAAACTTAGAAAGCGAAGAGATTCAGAAATAAAATTTTAGGCACGTAATTTATTAAGGGCATTGAGAACCCTTAAATAAATCACGTTTTTCTTCTTGGAGGGGAATAATAGTACCTGAATATACCTATCTACAAGTAGCAGAATAGGTGAGTCTTCAACCAAGGTAGGAGGGTTACTCTATAATAGGTAATATTTTGTATAGGAAGTTAGATTAGGCAGATAATTAAATATAATTAAAAATAAGTGATCTAGTTGTGCGATTTTGATTTTAAATTTTTCCAGTTTTTGGGGGCCCTTTTCCCTCATTTAAAAAGAAAGGTTTTTTTGGGGAATTAAAGTAATTTGTTATTTTTTTAATAAAAGTTGTGTTAAAATTCCCTTGCCCCTTTTTTAAAAACCCACCTCTAGTTTGGGGACCAAAAAGACAAGCATCGAGGAGGGCCCATGTCAAAAAGGGTTTTTAAATTGACGGCCTATCAAAAGTTTTCCCCAAAGTTTTCCCAAGCCATTCCCACGGGTGCATACTAGACCGCGCCAAAAAGTCCCCTGAAAAAGGATTGAACCTTAGCTTGAATCAAGGGGGGACTGATTTTTGATTTTAAATTTTAATATTATCAAAAAATTGAAAGTGGGGGAAAATATAATTATTTAGATAAGTGATAAAATTTACGCGACAGGTTTAACTACAGCTTTTGGAAGGTTTTATTCTCATTTAAAAAGTTTATCTAATTTATTAGAAATTTAAGTTAATTCTTAATAAAGCCTTTTAAAAAATTTTTAAAAATGTCGATTCATTTGGGGAAAAATCTCACACCCCAATTCACGTTTTGAAAATTTCCAAAGGAAAACCCCAATAGAAAAAGACCACCAATGGCCCCCGAACAAATTTAATTTATTTTGCCCCGGTGTGGAAACCCTTCGAGGGGGTTTTGGGTTTTCCCGGGAAATGCTATTCCGGGTGGGAAAAAAGTGACAAAATTCCGGGAGGACATAGACAATCAAAAAAAAAATTACCAGAAATACCTAGTGTTTTAAAGTATGTCTTATTTGAAAGGTCATCCCCCGGGGAAAGGGGGCCCAAATTGGTACCCGGATAACCGGTTTCAGTGTTATGAAGGTTTCCGCCAGGTTTCAGGGCAGCTCCCCAGAATTATCAAAAAAATTTCCCCCGCTATAAAAAAAATAAAAAAGATTTAGGGGGAGAGGTTTTATGCCTCCCAGCGGGGGAAAATTCGGGAGTCAACGGTTTTTGCGGGGGATTTTTTTAAAAATCCACCAAAATTTTTAGAATAAGGGGATATCGCGGGGCGGACTTGGTGGAAACTTTTTTGTTAGACTCGAACCACAAATTTCCAAGATTTATGGGGGCCCCAAAACCCAAAACACGGTACAATTTTTTGGAAATTTTTAGCTAAATTTGATGAGGGTATTCTTACAAATTAACAGGGGGTTCCGCGAATATGATAATTTGGAAAAGACGGGTCAAAACGCGAATGGGATGTCTAATGTTGATGATAATCGCAGAAACTGGAGAAATTCAGAAGTTGAGCGTGGGAAAAAATAAAGGCAGAAATGATTATAGAGGAAAATTGGGAGAATCCTGTCAAAGTAAAAAAGGGGTTTGGGAAAGAGGAATGGATTTAAACTTTGGGGAGATTCAACAAAAGGGGATCCAAAATTTCCCGAAAAAGAAAAAATCAAAATGAAATTTTTTAAATTTAGGGGGGACCCCAAAAAATGGGGGTTCAGGAAAATTTAAAAGTCGAGGGATAGGATGAAAGGGGACGATTGAATGTTTTGAAATTTAAATTTTAAGTTCAAAATAATCAAAAAAAAAACTTGGGAGTGGTTTATCCCTTAAATTTCCCTTGGGCCCCTGTGAAACCCGGGGACCCTTTTCCTTTTTTTATTAAATGACACTTTTTTGGGAAAGCGCTATGGGACCCCGGGAGGGAAAAAAAATCAAAACGGAGGAAATATATAAAAATTTTTTTTTGGCAAGAAAAAAAAAAATGGATTTCAGTTGATCAAAAAGGGGGGGAAATGTAAAATATAGGAATTGTAGAATTGAATATTCCCAATTAGAGAGTTTTTAAAAACCTTGTTTTTTTTTCCCTGTGTTTACGGGGTTTTGGGAAAAACCCCTGTATTCTTGGGGTTGATTTCATAAGTGGACAAAAGATTGTTTTAGACTTTGATCTAAAAAAGGTTTAAATTCCCGGGTTTGCAGGTAGAGAGGGTGGTTGAAACAGTTGAGGGGAAAAAAATGTTGAATTGGGGTCTGTCTAAGACAAAGTTGGAGGGTAAGCAATAACAGAAATTAAAAAATTTTTTTTGTAGTTTTAAGGGGGTTGTTCTCAGAAACCCGGGGTTACTCATGTTTTACCCAAGAAATTTATACGGGAGATAGTCAACCAGTTTTTTCGGCCCCGGTATAATCGGGAAAACAAGTCATACCCCGATTATCATGTGAGAAAACTTACGAGAAGGAGCCTTTCAATTCAATCCCCTTCCCCCGTCACCTGTTGTGGTTTGTAAGAAAAATAATGGGTTACCACCGGATAAACCCCGGGAAACATATGAATTTTTGGTTTATTATAGGGAAAAAGGATTGATCACGAAGTATCCACGCTATCCCTTACCGTTTTTAGATGATTTAGTAACGAATATCCCTTTTTACGACAAAAATAATTATCTATCTATCTTTTAAAAGGGTACTTTAAAGGGGGAGTAAACCCCCCGTGATATTGTTAAACCGGGATTCCATTAAAAGTGGCCCCATTTCGGCGTAGGCCCATTTGGCTTATCAGGGGGACCCAATTTTTAAAAGGGAATTAACCCCAAACCTGAAACCGGTTAAAAAGGGGAAATTTGGGGAGGGTTTTTCATGGATGACGTTATCATTTGTCTCATCGTTCACTCAGCATGTTGAGCATTTTAGGGGAAAGGGTTTTTTTGTTATTCAAAAAGCAGGATTGTGTGGGTGACAAAAATAAAAAAAAGTAAAATTTGGTTGTGATGAATTGAAGCATTTGGGGTTAATTATTTGGGAAAGGGGGGGGAAACAAAACAAAAAAAGAGGCGGGTTGAGCCATACCGAGATGAAACCACAACGTAATTCAAAAGGGAGGTATCCAAGTTTTTGGGGATGTCCCAAATTTATATGGGAAAATTTTTTAAAAAATTTTGCTGATCTTTGTGAGCCCCCTTTTTAATCTTAAACGGAAAAATTTAAAAAAAAATTTTTTGGTCCATTGAGGCGCAAAAAATTCGGAACGCCGTCAAGGGCCATAACAAAGGTGCCAGTTTTTAAAATTGCCGGGGTTTAAAAAAGCCCGAGAAGAAGCAAAACAAAAGGGTTTTGGGGGCAGGTTCCCAAATCAAGAACAAAAACCAGTTGTTTTCCTTAATTACCTGAACAACGCTGAAGTTTTCGGGAAAAAGAGAGGGAATGTTTTAGAGTGTGTGGGCGCTAAATAAATTCAAAACATATTTAGGATCACTGATTATTAAAGTTATTACAGATCACGCTGCTTTAACACGTTTAACTGAAAGAAAACATTTGTCGAGGAGGATAATCAGATGGGCACTCAAATTAGCAGAATTTAATACAGAATGGGAACATAGACCTGGAATTCAAAATGCGGTGGCGGAAGTTTTATCCAGAAACCCGGTTGAAAGTATAATGGGAGAAAAAGTGAATTGTGCAATAATCAGAGATCTAGTACTTACGTCGTTAGAACAGATAATAACAGAGCAAAAGAATGACCCAGAATTAGGTCACATCTATAGATATTTAAAAAACCCGGAAGATAACTATTAATGCGCGATATGTGAGAATTGGTCCCGCGACTTCCGTCTAATTGAAGGCTTGTTGTTTTATGCGATACACGCAACGTCGTTAGGTGAAATGCGTGTATACATTCCAAAGTCTTTGAAAAATGAAATCTTAAGAGAATATCATGACAAGCCCATATCAGGTCATTTTGGCCGATTTAAAACTTATCATAAAATACGGGAAGTTTTTTATTTCCCGTATATGAGAAAATTTATTGATCAATATGTCTCCACATGCCATATGTGACAAGTTAATAATTATAAAAACGCGTTACCATCTGGTCGATTAAATCCGATTGTATCAAATTATTCAAATCAAATAGTTACGTTAGATTTGTTAGGTCCATACCCTACATCGAGACGTAATCGATATGTGGTGATATGGTCGTTCTAGGGCGACCATATATATAAATATATATATAAAACCTATATAATATAAATATATATATATACCATATATATTAAATATAAAAATATAAATATATAAATATATATATATATAAAATAATAAATATAAATAAATATATAAAATAAATATAATATAATAATAATACAAATATAAAATAAAACAAACTGCTAAGCAGCAATAATATGTAATAATTTTTATTAACAGCACTTAGCAGCAATTGTAACCAAACAATAGCCAACACGCCTTGTTTTATTTAATAACATAAAATATTTAAAATTTTTTTATATAATTAATATTAAATTATATATATATACAATATATAAATAATAATAAAATATATATATATATATATTATATATATATATATATATTATATATATATATATATATACATATATATATCTTTCACTATATAATAAAATAATTTCCTTATATTTTACCCTTTTTATATATATATAAAATTTATATTTTATATTATTAATATTATACCAATATATAAAATATTATATAATAAAATATATATATATATATATTTAAAAAATATATTTAAATCTGTATTAGGTATAAAAATCTGGCAACAAATTAATGTTCGCACTCAGATTTAACGCGGGCTTTGCATTTAGCCAGGGTGCAATTTTAGGTAAAGTTACCTCTATCTTGTAATGGATTTTTGATATTCCTATCCATTATTTCCTATTGGTTTTTGCTCAGTGTTATTTACAAAAAAAAAGGGGGAAGTTTGGCTGACCAAAAAACATGTTCAACCCCACTTTTATATAAATTATTTTATATAATAGCTGTCCTTAATCAGTAGTGTTCATAACACTGCAGCATCCATTTTATATTTATAATCTCTATTACTCATATGTCCTTCATTGTGTGATTTTCCTACTGTCTATGTGTTTGTCGAATGTTATTGTTTGGATGTTATCTCTTGTTTGTAGAGAATTAGCCTATATATATTTTCACTGAGAGTATAACAGTTTGACAGGCTTCCGTTGGAATTCATTCACTCTCAGTGTTTTTTCAAGTGTCATCATGTGGTTCAAAATTCTCCTGCCTCATCAACACTATCCATTGGCTTCTATGGTTGGAAAGGATGGCAAGCTGTGCTTTAGACTGGTTGACGTTGGAGCCCTGCTCGGTCGATCGAAAGTGTACGAATTTGCCAAAAGATTCGACAACCTCGTCATTCAAGGCAATGATGTGTTGCCGGCCCACAAACGGTATCCAGTCATGACGCAAAAATCAAAACTGGTGACTCCCGACGTGGTCTTTAACATTTTGAATGCCGAACTGACGTCGTTGGCCACGAGTTTTGCCACCAGTCTCAATGCGGGCTTTACTCTGGTGGAGAACCCAGGCAACCTGTTTGTGGAAGGCTACAAAACGTCTCCCGTCTTGCATGTTCAAGACTCTCCCATCCCCAATTCAGTCTTGGTGAGGAAATGGGTCCAAGACTTTATCCAAAAGGTACAGGACATGCGTCGGATGCAACACGGATAAAAACCCTCTTTTCGCATGGTTTACGAGGCCTTTTTGAGGGCTGGGGCAGATATCAGGCCGTCTGCGGAACTGGCTGAGAGACTATCTCTACCTGAGAGGATTCCTACTCCACCGGCTTAAAGACTTGCTGAACCTTAGAGAATTTCTACTCCCCCTGCTGAACGACCTGAGAGAATTCCTACTCCACCTGCTGAATCTGAGAGGGTTCCTACTCCACTTGCTGGACGACCTGAGAGAATTTCACCTTCTGAGAGACCACCTTTTGAGAGGGTGTATCCCTCTGTTTTTGTGAACGAAATCGAGAGGTGACTCCACTCCTGATCACTCGTTGTGACAATGGTATCCAGACAATTTCCCCCTACATTCATGTCAAACGCCTGGATCTTGGAAAAAGAGGCTTTTGGAACAACAACAAGAGACCAATAAAAGACTCTATCCAACCATCAAACAGGAACCCCTTGAGAATCCTGTTCAACAGACTGTTTCAAAAAACATTGTTTTGTTGGTGCCCAGCAATCATTCTCTCATGAAATGGGGTAATAATGGATTCATCATTCAACCCACTAATGTAAATAAAATGGGTGTCAGTAAATGATTGTCCCCCCATAATTGTGATAATTGTTTCCCCGTTTCATCCTTGGGATCAGTAGAATGGACCATTAAACATTTTATTCTTGGGATCCCTTATCAGTCGAATGGACCCATGAAAAGCCACTTCCTCCTTCTGTCTACTATAAAAGCAGGGCTCAAAAGCCAGTCGCATCATTTTACTCACGAGACATGGAAGACGAACTAGCTTTAACGCTGAATCTTGCCTTCTACCAAGAGGCAGACCTTGGAGATTACATCACCTTTATGATGAATTTTCGGACGGTTTTAAATAGTTTGAAACCTTCCGAGGGGATTCAACTCGAAACAGTCTATGCCATGGACATTATTGATCTGCTGATGCAAGTCCTACCTGACCACGAGCCACATGATGTGTCTTGGTTGGAGTGTTTTTCCTATTTCGAACCTGCCGACCTGCATAGTGATTACATGGAGCGAGGGGCCGCCAAAGGGAAAGGCTCCTTCATCCAAGCCCTGTGGACTGAATATGCCAAACCTAAATTATACGGTTTGGTGTATAAAGCTTGGAGACAACACGGTGCTCAAACCTTGACCACCTGGACTCAATTGGCTCAAGCTGTGTTGGACGGGTGTTTTGGGCAGAAATGGCCCGTTAGCGTATTTTAAGTGCCAGACGCGTGTTCGATTTGCCTCAGCACGATGCACTGGCCAGAAAAGACGCATTGCGGTCATGCGTTTCACATACGTTGCCTCCTACGACACCTCGACGTGAGAAACACCTGCCCCCTCTGCAGAACACCCAACCCATTGAGGGCATCCAACCCTTAGACACCGTCATGAGCCCCAGAAATGATTACTGTGATGATCAGTAATCATTCTCCCATTTTTTTGGGATCCTCTGTATGCCAAGGTTGGACATTATTGCACGCAACACTTGTGCAACTCTCAAAATACTCTGCATGGGGCCAAGGTTGAAACGCACAGCCTTCTTATCATTCCCTGTCAGCTCCTCGGGTCAAGGTTGATCCAAACTTCGTACAGTCCATTTCTTAATCCTTATCAGTGGAATCGACGAATCAGAAACTAACTTCCGTGTTCTCTCTGGTATAAAAGCAGGGCTCAAAAGCCAGTCGCATCATTTACCTCATGGAGGACGAGAAAGCCTTTGCACTAAATCTTGCCCTCTACCAAGGGGGGCAGACCTTGGAGATTACATTAATTTTATGGTACAGTTTCGATCCAGCTTAAACGCCTTGAAACCGGCCGAAGTCATTGCTCTCAAACCCATCTATACAGTGGATCTTGTGGAGCAGATGCAACAACTGTTACTAAATCTTGACCCCCGGGACATTCCTACGTTCGAGTCTTTTGCATACTTTGAACCGGCGGACGTGTTCCACGATTAACTGGAACATGAGGCCACCAAAGGAAAAGGAGCCTTTATCGAAGCCGTGTGGATTGCGATTGGCAAGCCCAAATTGTACAATTTGGTGCACAGGGCTTGGACAGAGCATGGTCCCCAGACTCTAGCCCCCTGGATGAAATTGGCTCAAATAGTGTTGGATGGTTGCTACGGACAAAAGTGGCCCGATAGCGAGTTTCAAGTGCCCGATTCATGCCCCATCTGCCTCACTCCCATCCATTGGCCACAGAGAACGCAGTGTGGCCTCGTGTTTCACACGAGGTGCCTTTCGCAACATCTTGACATTTACCACACCAGATCGCATCGCGTTGAGAGACCCATAATACCATGTTGAGCCCCAGAAAAGTGGGAGAATGGTTACTGGAAAGGAGCATAGTTCGGGACCAGTAATCGTTCTCCCATTTTTTTGGGTCCCTCCTCTCACCAACGTTAGCAGAGAATTTTATGGATGTGGAACATATTTTTTATGGATGTGGGAAATATTTTTCATTAGAAAATATTTTTTATGGACATGGGGGGAATATATTTTTTATGGATGTGGAAAATATTTTTATGCCACTGTTTAAATTCATTTGTATTTATTCATGTCACCTGTATTTCATTAAATTATTTTTAATTTTTTTGTCTTTATATTTTCATCATGACACTCACCTTATTATTACATAAACTGATGACGTCATACCTCAGAAACTCAAAGGTTTCTTTTAAAAGAATAACCATAAAGGGGGTTTTTTATAGGGGTTTTTGAGCGGAAATAGGCCTGAAAGAGCCAAGTTTTGTGTCTTTTTTGGTAAATACGGGTTTTGGCTTAGAACCATTGGGGGAGGGAATAGTCGATAATGAGGGGTTTTTTAGGGGGGTTTTTGAGCAAAAAACCTGTAAGAGTCAAGTTTTTTTCTTTTGTATTTAAATAATAGAGTTTTGAAGCAAAATAGAACCATTGTGTAATGATGGAATAGATTTAAAAAAATCATGAAAAGGATGCAATGGGGTACGGTAGATTTGGAATAAATGTCGACAAGGGTGTATTGTGGATTGAAAGCCTTTCCATCCAGACGGTCATCAGAGGCAGCAAAACCATTCAACACGGGACATCCTGGCGTTTGAATAGAGCCCCGTCTTGTACCAAGGGTATCGCTCGAAAGATGGCGTTAAACGGAAGAAGGTCAAGCATGCAATGAGGACAGGCCAAACATGCAATGAGTCGGCAAAAACAAACCAAATTTTTTTGGTAATTTAAAAAAGGTAAATGCTCACGTTACACAATTTATTTTTGGGGACAGCACCCCCAATTTCAAGTCGTTGCTTCTTTCTACGACATCCGGAAAAGGTCCCGCACTCTCGGGGCTGTCCCGAATGTCGGAAATCAATGACCGTGGTCACCCTTTTTTTGGTAAACATGCGTCCCAAAAACAAAAGGGACTGTCGTAAACAATGCCTGCTTTGTTTTGAAAACTGGCCTCACGGGCAAAAAAATGTCCCCAAAAAAGTAAACCATGTCAGGGGTGCTGCAACGTTTTAAGAGGATGCCAAGGGGGTGGAGATATAGAAAGGGGGGCCGTGGAGGGGGGAAGTGTGTGGATGTAGAGACTTTCAACCCAAATTGTTATGAATTTTCCCCAACGACGGGGCCCAAAAAATGTGCAAGATTAAAAGTGCATTTTTCCCGTGCGAACCATCATGTACGTGAGTCAACCGAAATCCCGCGTGACAAGGGGAATTCCGACAATTTTGGATAGGAGATTGGTCCCGTTTCCTCAATCGACCCTTAAAACCGCACATTCCTTTTTCTGTACCCGTTTCAGGGGGGGATAGAAAAAAAGTTTGGGACGGTGGGCAAAAAAAATGTGGCCAAGGGGAAAAAATGACGGACGTAGAGCAAAGCCCGGGGGCATTTTTTAAAAGGGTACCCCTCCATGTGACGGGGTGGAAATTTTTTCACTGTTTTATTCCCCTTTATCCGCGTTACGAGGAAACGGGGGAATGGATATACGGTAACAAAAAAAATGCATTTAAAAGATAGGTACCATCTTTAAAAATTTTTTATTTTTAATATTTGATATTTGGTTTTTATTGTATTTTTTAAAAGGGTTTAAAATTTTAAAAATAATTCCATACTTTTAAATTTTTTAAAATTTTTTAAAATTTAAAAAATTTTTTAAATTTTTTTAAAAAAATTTTTAAAACCCCCAAAGGTTTTTAAATATGTTTTTTTTTTCAAATTTTTTTTTCCCAAATACCTTTAATATACTAATAAAACTTTATGGATTATTTCGTACTGTCTTTAATTTTTTTTAAAATTTTTTTTAGTTAAATTTACTTTAAAAAAACATTAATTTTGATTTTAAAATTTTTTAAAAAAAGTACTAAACATGTTAGAGCAAATTTCAAGCACAGTTTTACAAAACATACATTTCAGAACATGTAAAAAAAAGTTTCAAACCCTTATTTAAATTATCAAAAACCTTAGGTTTTGAATAACAGTGAATGTAAAAAAATTCAACATGGAAAAAAAAAAATGATTTAAAGTTTTCATTTTTTAAATAGCATGATAAAAATTCCTCCAATAATCAAACTTTTATGTAATGTTAATTAGTTTGTTTCAAACTGCTTACCACAAATTTTTTAAAATTTACAAGAATAAAATATACTTGTATAATGAATATATAAACAAAAAGGTAAATATTTCATAAAACATTATCTTAACAATTTTTAAAAATTACACACACATTTTAGAGTTTATTTCATGCCAGTTCTATACTACTATAATAAACAACATGTACTAAAATATTCATACTCTTTTCCATAATTTTAAGACCTGAATATATTCACAAAATCCATAGGCTTTTCCCAAAATTTACTCGCAAAGAAGCATTTTTGCAAGTATTACATAAAAGATTTGTTAATGCATTTTTATCAATAATGACGTATGTTGGAGATCTGGATATCCAGTATTTTTTTTCATCCAAACGAGAAAAAGTATTGCATTCTTCTTCAAGTTTTGCACACCTTGTTTTGAGAAACTTCTGAACTTGTCTTAGCATCTGAAAACCACCTCTTCAAAGCTTTCGTTGTGGCAGATTTAGTACTTTTTTTAGGCCTAGGCATGTTCACGTTTGGAAATAACCAAATTCCTTGTCTAAAGCAACTTTTCTTACTCTTCAGAACACAGAGTACAAAAATATAGTTAAATTTGTAGGAACAGAACTTCAAAACGCAGTAGAATAACTCTCATATAATCAAAACAAACAATTATTTCATTTCAGCTTAAACACTCATCAGCTGGGTAAAAAAATTAGTTTCTTATTTATCAAGCTCTTTTCACAACGATCTGAAAAGTGGCGTGGCAGCTTTGTTTAGTCTACTGACATGCAGCAAAATGGATAAATAACTGAATAAAAAATAGAATACAACTCTGAAATTTTGCAGACACATTAGAAGGATTAAAAGCATCATATAAGCCAATAAAAAAAAAATCGACAGTTTGGTAATTTTTAGGGTACCATATCGCCTTAAAAGAGGGAAAGAATGGGAACGAGTGTTTGTTTCAACGGATTAGAGACGAAATGAATGTGTTGTCTCGTAAACAAAACATTATGAATGAAATTAAAAAAGTAAAACAAGAGTGGATCATGGATCAAAAGGTGATATTGAGGGCCAAACTCAACCAGATGAAAGCGAAGAACGACCTGATTCAAAGTGAAAAAGATATATTGAAGGAGGAAATTGACGTGTTGAAAACCAAAGAGCAAGAGTGGAAAACTAAAGAAAATGAGTTAAACTCTAAATTGCAAGATACGTTACGCGAAAATAAAATTTTGAAAAGGATATTACAGGGGAAATGAACGGACAGAGTATCTTCCAATCCATGGCGTTGGAACAGTCGAGTAAAACGGTTACTTCAACCTCCTTCAACTGTCTCCCAACTGTCTCGTTCACTCGCACATTTTTCAGATTGAAAAAATTTGGTGGCTTTTAAAAATGAAACATACATGGAAGATATTTATTTAAACACACACACACACACACTGATATATTTTTAACAGTAGAATTTAAAGCTCTCATTCATCTCAGGATACTCATTCCTGCAAAAATGAATTCCCCAGACAATGATGATTTTAGTGACATGTTTAGTGTGCCAGCACCTGTTTCACCTTTGCCATCGACTCCAGTGGCTTCTCCATCCCATGAGCCATCTCAAGATGTGATTCATGAGTCGTTGCCACCCATGGAACAATCTAAGGTTTCCGAGTCACCTTTGAAAGATTTGCCACCCATGCAACAATCTACGGTTCCCACTTTGAAAGATTTGCTTCCCGTAAATTCTTAGCCACCGATTGTTTCTAAATCACCTAAAGTTTCTACTTTACCTGAATCACGTGTAAAGAAGGCAGCTGTCAAGAAGGTTGCTTCCGTCATTCATCGAGAACATTCTCCACTATCCAGGGAAAGACGGAATGAGGAAAGAAGAAATGAGGATCGAAGACCACTGAGACATAGCCATCCTGTGATGACCATGTCGTGCCGGTTCCGCGTAAGCTAGAGGTGTGGGATTATCAAAATGATGAGACATAATTCTTAATACAACTTTTATTAAGAATAACTTATATTACTTAAATTCTAATTTGACAAATTTAATTAAAGTGAGAGTCAAGCCCAAATTAAATCACGTATTTAAGTTAGATCACGCAACTAGATCCTCTATCTCAATTATTATAAATAATCCTATTCATCTAATTACTTATATCCAATATTACCTTTTTCAGTTCTGGTTCCTTGACCTAGAGAATATTATCTATAAACTTTATATATGAAGATTCTTGATCCGCAATGCTGCTAATTCTTGATCCGCAAGATTTCACACTAAGCTTTGTCACGCTATCGATCAGAATAATTCCACAATACTATCTCTGAGCTTGCCGCGCTATATCTAAGCTTGCCACGATATCCTTTTATAGTATATCTCATTTACATATTATGATCGTTTATCTTCTTGGTATTGGGTTGGAAAAGTTTTGCCATTAATCGTGGCCGTCAAAGAACATAGGAGTCATGTTAACAGAAAGACGCGAGAGACGTCACACCCCCCTCCAAGAAGAAAAACGTGATTTACTTAAGGGTTCTCAATGCCCTTAATAAATTACGTGTCTAAATCTCTATTTCTAAATTTCTTCGCTTTCTGAGTTTTATTTAAATTTTAATCTTAAATCCTCATTTTAACTTTTATAATTTCCAATATCTATCTTGACTTTAATTTTCATTGCAATTTTAATCTTAAATTTTAACTTTTATAATTTCCAAAATTTATCTTGACTTTAATTTTCATTACTCATCTTAGAATTAAATTTTAATATTCAATTTAATTTTAAACTCGTGACAATAAATTTTACTCCAATAACTAGGCCAACATTAATAATTACTGTTTAATTTATGCCTACTCTCACTTTTACATTTCAATTACTTAAAATATTTATACACTTAAAAAATAAATATTCTGGGTGCGCAGACCCAATCTAACACTGCATATGGAGCTGGTACTTCTGCTCCTTTCTTGTTGAAGTATACTTTTCAAGATTTTCAGGGTCAGTCTCCCCGAAATGAAAACTGT
>BMAV01015265.1:0-14827 GCA_019973955.1 Trichonephila inaurata madagascariensis
AAATTGAAAAAAAACCCAGTCTCTGTTGCTCTTTTTTATATCCATTTCAACCCCGGCCTTCACGGACACTTTTGAAAACGTTTTCCCATTGAAAATTTTTCAAGACGCCCATGGGAGTCGATAGTAATTTTTAAAAACTGTTCTTAATTTAGTATTAATAAATTAATTATCATATACGTTGTGGAGTACTGCTACGTTTATATAAGTACAGTAAAATCCGGCGTTCAACACGCACCTATACTTTCAAGCTGAATTTTTTTAAATTTGGTATATTCGCCGTATAACGCGCCCCCCTTCTTAATGAAGTAAATCTGAAATATTAGTATACATTGCTTTTATGTTTTGAAGTCATTTATTCGAGATATTATCCCAGATTTTTGAAAGATTAGTATACTTCTTGAACTACAACTCTTTTAGTTCATAAGTTATGTCGTTTCTTTCAAATAAACAGTGTTTCGATATATGCAGAAGTAAAAAAATTTTTATGCTAATCCCTTTTGTTACTTTTAAAGCTATCGTTTTTGTACCCGGCGTATAACACACACTAAGTTTCGAGCTTATTTTTTGTGTTCAAAGTGCGCATTATACGCCGGATTTTACGGTAAGGGCAAATGTGTATTTTAGTTTTATTATGTCAGAATTTTTTGTTTTGCTTACTTTTTCAATAAATTAATAAATTTTAAAATATACTTTTATTTTTGACTTTTCGGTATGATCGCCCCCCCCCCCTAGTAGGGCGTGCCCCACAGTTTGAGAAACGCTGCATTAAGTTAATATTAGGAGATAAGAAATCAAATTATGCAAATTTTTAAAATCAGTTGTTTAAATATACTCATAAACTCACTTTTTATGAATATAGTTTAAAATTTTTCTTTTAAATCAGAATCAAGCTCAATTATTAACTTATTTAAGATACAATTGACCAAAGTGACATCTACCTTGTTAAAAACCATTTCTTCGTCATCGAATCCAACCCATTGGTCGCTTTTGTAGGCATAGGGACCAAGCAAACGTGGCGATGGAGCTTCAACTTCCCAGTCGTCCTCCTTCACTTTTTGACAGATCTAAAAATAATATAAATTTATATTTATATAGAAACAGGATTAAGGTTTCTCAGTTATGTCTTTACGCTTAAAATATGTTAAGTCTTATTACGATCTTAATAAAAGCAAATCTATATTTTTGAAGAATTTATTTAAAAGTATAATATAAAATTTTTACTGTCTGTGTGCCTAAATGCACGTAGATTATATTAAATAACCTTTAACCCTTTATCTGTCACGGTACTTATAAGCACCACTCATTTTAAAATTACGTAGAATAACCGTTTTTACGAATACTCTGACGATACTTAGCAGGACTATTCTTTTAAATTCACTCTTCCAAGATATAGGGCAGTACTGGTTCTACGATGAACATTTTAGCGGGGAAGGCGAATAGTTTTATAGAGGAAATTGCGTTTTCAGCTGACGGCGCTTTCAGCGGATTGCGAAGATTGTCATTTTTTTGTTCCAAAAAAATAATTAATGTCAAAAGATAAGTGTCTTTTTTTTTGTATGTTAATAAAGAGATTATAAAACTATTTGACTATTTATTTTAAGTAAACAGTGTATATAATTAATTTTACAGTTGAATATCTTTAATTAATTAATTAGCTCGAACGGATTAAATTTCTCAAAGTTGAGTAGTTTGTTTACGTATATCCCTTAATTTTTAATGCACAGATTGAAAAAAAAATATTGCATGAAAAAAACTGCAGTAAATCATAATGCGGTAGATAAAGTGTTAAAAGTAACATAAAAACATTGATTTATTTTAAAATTATTTTTATTTAATATCAGACCTTTTATTGTCAGCGATACGTTATATACTTTAATGTAAATCCATATATATAAATAGTTTATTCTTTATATACTATACAAATCTCAAAATTTCTATAATTATTTGAAAAGGTTATACAAGTCTCAATATTCCTACCATCTTTTGATTTTAAGAAACAATAGTTTCCTTATATTCGACAAGAAAAGGAGTATTCTAAGTAAATTAAAAAATTCAAATACAGAAGAAGAAGAAATGATTGCACAGATTATAATACATAAATAGGTTGAAATCACGAATATATTTCACATTATTTGAGTGTAATTATATATTTATGAATGCGGTTAACCTCCATATAACACGGAGATACGGTCCAAAAAAAGTATCGTGTTACACGAATTCGTGTTACACGAAACAAAGATGTAGTATGAAAAGAGAAATTAAGTTCCAAGAATTAAAAACAAACATGCTCTATTTTTTTTTACTATTAAGATAAATATCTATATTAAAATTTTCTTAAAAAGTAATACATATTAATATGAATTAAAAAATGTTTTTCTCGTCATTAGTAAGCACTATTAACCGTCACTATTTATCTTTCAAGAAACATTTTTTTGTTGTTGTTTTTACCTCACACAGCTTACGGCTAAACAGATAATTCATCTCTCTCTATATGAAAAAAAGGTTCTTCGTGATGATGTAATAAATTTATTTATTTATCTCACACACGAAAACAATAATAAAAAAGCAGTAAGTCATTTCCAATATTACGATTATAAATTCGGTATAAGGTGCCAGTCCTGTTGTAAGTCTGTGACGGCTCTATCCGCGACCTTCTCACTAACCAATCCTCTTGGGGAATCTTTGGTCCTTAAAAACTATTTTATTAAAACGCTCCCTCTGTAGAAGAGAACACAAGCATGTAAGTTATGTCTACTATGTAAAGTCTAGGCTTTCAAGTTTGAGAAAGAGATATAGGATAGGATACTAGAGGAACAGCGATTAATCAAATTTATAGTGTAACATAGATATTCAGAATTTGATAATTGTAATAAAATATAAGTGACGATTTATCCCTGGAGATTGAATATAGATTAGATAGCTAGGAAGGCAGTGTTCTTGAATTGAAGTAAGTATTACTGGTAATCAAGGTCTTCTCATACTTCGCGTACCTCGTTAATTGCCTACATGTTGCTTTAATTAGGTGCATCTCTTGGTTTTGTTTGATCAAACTTGTGTTGTTGTGTGTGTTGCAAATAAACTGAGTAATTTTGAACATTACTCCCTCATCTCTAGGTGAGGAAGCGAGATCCTTACAAGTTCCTGTGTAAGTTGAATATACCATTCGTATAGAATGGCATATCCAACTTATGCAATACTTCCCTGTAAAAATTATAGGGCCAGTTTTGAAAAAGTGGTGGCTCAGAGGTAGCATGACCGCTTCGTGAGCCCACGATTGGGAATTCGACCCTGGCTGAAGTCGGTTGAATTTCTGGATGTGAATATCATTGACCCGCATGCCATATAATTATGTGGCATGTTAAAGATCCCTTGAGTATCAATTTGGCCTCGGTAGTCTCAGAAAAATTAAATCATGGCAATATTTAGCATCCGACGACAGCTTGAGTTAAAAATTAATTCAAGCGTCTAAATTTGGTAGCGAGGTCACCACTAGATGATGCCACCAAGAAATGGCTCTCATATTTAGGGACTTGCCGTGTCCTTATCTGCAAAGGATAAGTTGCTAAAATGCAATTTATCCTTTTATGAAAAGTCGGTTTACGTGTAACATCGAAGGAAACAATATTTACTCATGATTAATTGTATGTGGTTCTGTCAAGGTGCAGGAGCAAAGACGGAATAAAAATTCAGTGCAATTTAGAGGTAAAAGTTATTAGGAGCATTGTTTTTGAAGAGGCTCTAAATTAAAATACAAATTAAAATGCGGAGAGATGAAGACTTGGAACTTAATATTATTTTTTTCCCTGCTTACAATATATTGAGAAAAAAATAGAACTGAGCAGTACATGTGAATTACAGTTTTATAATTTAAGCAATGAGAATGAATAGTTGTATAACTCGTACAATGGGGGTTGGTTCGTTGTTAGGCGGACAACCCTAGTAAAAATAAAAAACGCAATTATAATTTCTTTAAGATATATTGAATGCTAATTATCCGAAAATATATAATCTACTTAGTCAAAAGAGAGACATTTAAAGTTTAAAGTGTGCTTGAGTTTCAATAGTTCGAAAAAATTAAACTGAAAATCTGCTCGAATGAAAAAACATCACAAATGAGGTATCTTTCGCAATTGAAAATTTTACTATGGTTATTGAAAAGTTGGGTACGAAGTTTTTCATATTTTTTAAAAAATTATATAAATTTTGTTTTTGATAGTTTTTATTACATCGCATGTGTAACGAGGGTTTTACCCTGTTCTCTAGACATCTTTGAGTAAATCCGTGCTATAGAAGGGCAGTGTTATTCGGGGATGCTCCCTCTTCAAGAATCGTGTTAGAATTGTGATTATATGCTGCAGTCAACTAATGTTTTTGTTTTCCTATGAATTTAATCATAGAAATTCGAAATGAATTATTATTAAAAGAAATTGAAGCATAAAAGCATGAATTAATATTTTTATGGTGTGTAACTGGCTTATGGTTATGCTCATATCAGCTTATTTTTGTTTAAGTCTCATCAATTTAATTGAAGGGAAAATATACGATTTTTTTTATTTTTTACATTTAGGGAAATCAAAGTTCCAAGAAATTATCTTTTCATTGAAATAATCTCTCTAATTTGCCAATTAATCATTTATATTTGTTGATTCATACCTATTTATTAATAACGTAGTATGAATGTTTTAACTTCCTCCTATCTCGAAATTAATGTTCTATATTTATTACTAATGACTCACTTCGTAAAACGCAAGGTATCCCTTTTCCCTAGTGGCAGCCCCTTCTTCACCAGGGCTCTTTGCAGGGGCGTCATATCCTGTAGCCAATTGGGGATTGGATAAAGTATACGATCGTCCATACATAGGAATTCCAACAACCAGTTTGTGACTCGGCGCACCTTGTGACAGATAATATTCCACGGTCCATGCCTGGTAAAGGAAGTATAATTAGCAATTCGATTTCTTTTTTATGGCTTAAAATAATTATTATTTATATATTTTCATAAGCTATCTAATTATTTTCATTTTTAAGTGATTTAAAATTAAATACATGGGTCTATGAAAATTTCAACATTGGATTTTTTGCAAGATAATTTCTGTCTCTGATTTGAAATTTTTTTAAAAAAAAGGGTGGTTTTCATTAAATATTTTTATGTAGTTTATTAAAAATTCAAGTATCATTTTTAATAATTATAAATTCTAAATAATTTCTACTTTACTTTGATAACATTTACACATAAACTTACATAAACTCGATGATTATTACTTTTAAACGAATACTAATCGCGTGAGAGAATTATTCATGGTATAAAATTAATTATGAGAAATCAAGAAATATAGTTTGGAATGAAACTTAATTTTTGTTGTAGTCTTAATAAGCAAACTTCGGAAATTGCAGTTTTATTCTATAATGAAATACTAAACTATTTAATTTTCCCTCACCATTGTTACTAACAAGATAAGTGTTTGATCATTAAATTTCTTATATGGTGTAATTATAAAATAATAACAAGTCATTTATGTACATTGAAAATAAGAAAAATTCCCAATTAACTTTAATAACTTGATCAAGATCATTACACGTGTACTTACCACGTTCAATCGGTTACGATCATCCAGTGGGTTGAGTCCCTCGGGAGAATACAATGGAGCATGATGATGAGTCTCTGGTTCATAAGCGGAATGGTAGTCATACGTCAACAGGTTCAAGAAATGAGCATTTCTGTTCATACAATACAATGTCCATTATTATACATTTCAAAATAATATGAATACTCTACAAGGTTGTTCATAAATAATCTATTTCTAAGAAACTTTTAAATAACCATTACTTAAGGTATCCGATTACGTTCGGAACCGTGATTTTGCAAAAGCCTATAAATGGATAATATTTATCATATTTAGTGTCACTTAGATTAGAAAATGTATATAAAATTGTTTTAAGATTATTATAATAAAAAATTATATTTAAGTACAATATTTTGACAAAAAAATAAACATAGAATGACCCATTTTTAAAATATTCTCCTTTTGTGAAAAATGCTTCTATTATAATAATATTTTGCTTGTATATAGCTCAGTCCTCTGTATAGAGGCTCAACTAGAATTTTTGAAATATATAACTTAGAAGTGGGTTTATCCATGTTTTACGATAACAGAGGGGAGAAATTTTATGAAAAAAACGCCGATAATTATTTCAATTGGTTGTAACTCTGAAAATAGTATGAATCTTTCAATAAAAATAGTTCAGACTCTCTGGAGAAGTCTTTACTTTATATAAGCATACACACACACACACAAGATATTATTATTTTAGAAGCACTTTTTATAAAAGGAGAACGTTTTGAAAATGGTTACCCTAAGTTAATTTTTTGCCAGAATATTTTATTTAAATAATATTTTTTGTCACAATGTCCTTAAAACAATTTTATGCATATATTCTAATCTGTGACACTAAATATCATGAAAATGATCCATTTATGCCCTTTTTTAAAATCACGGTTCCGAACGTAGTCGAATACCTAAGCAAATAAAAGAAATAATATAAGATTTCGCTCATTCTCTTTTTATGCTTATTGAGTTCTAATTTTATAAATTCTGTAATTCACAAAAACTTCGTTTATAAGTGTTTCTCAACAAATGAACTGTAGTTCTCTGCTGAATTGGGAGGCAAGAATCAAACAGTAGAGAATTATTTATTCTTATTAACGTCGCATTTTGAATCAACCTGAGGACTACTGGCGACAGACTTCCTAATTCTAAAAGACCGTCAATGGACGAGGATGACCTGATCTTACACCTCCTCTTTTCAAACTTCTATACCTCTCCAAAATAAGTAATTTGAGCCTCCATCGATTTAACGCGCCTCTGTTTCTCTACACGGTGGTATCAGAACTGGATCCCGTGATACAACAGAATCGTGGTGAATGGAAGTGTTTAAAGCTAGTAAAATGTTTCTAAAATGACTCGGTAGTAATTCTCGGCATGTAGGGTAAGGCATTTATCGTCATCGCATTCATCGTGACAGACCTTTGTGGCCTGAGCCTTCTTTAGAAGTTTTTTTCCATTCTGCCCATCTCCTAGCAATAGATCTCCTGCTCTCCACTTTTAGAATGGCCAAGTCCTCCTCCGCACAGTGTTTCTATCTACTTTTGGGCTTTTCCTTTGGTCTTTCATTGGAGAGAGCTGCATTAAAAATTTTCACTGCTGTTCGTTCTGGGCTCATTCTTACTATATGTTCTGCCCATCTCATTCTACTTAGTTTTGTGGGACTTAATAATATCACACATTATTAAAAATCTTATATATTTCAAAATTATATCTTTTTTTCCAACTGTTATTATCGAGAACAGCGCCAAGTATGGTTCATAGGACCTTCCTTTCAAAAGTCACCAAGGTCTTCTCTGAAATCGTTCAAATTCGACAAAATGTATTATGGATCTGAATAGGACAGATCAGTGGTCCACAACACCCGGGCATCGAACCTGTACCGATTCGTGGATCAAATAGTACTGAGCCGCACAAGAAACATTAAATTATTTTCATTTTATTTACTGTGGTGTATTTCTCTCTGTTTTGTTAAAATACTTTATATTCATATTTTTTGGTGTAATTACATTTTATTCTGAAGACCTGTTTAACTACATTTGAATTAAAATTATTGAATCAAAACAATCTAAAGTATAAACAATCAACGTCCCCTCCCCTCTAGTGGGGACATTGAAATTATCAAACGTTGCTCAGTCCGCGGCGATAAAAAGGTTGGGCAGCACTGGTATAGATGATTTGAAGGATGCTTACGTATCTGTCACCCGTTAAATCGTCTCAAAAGCTATCAGGGGTCTGATAATCTGTCATCGTGGAAATAGGAATTAATCTAAATGCTTTGCCACACACACAGAGACACATACTGTCTTATATAGGAGCTGCCGCATACCACGTTACGCTAATGAGTTGCATAATTCTGTTATTTGTATATGTACTTCAGTAACGGTTTTCTGTGAATATATATGTACATTTTCATGATACATTAAAGGTTACCAAAAAAAGTTGGCTTTTTATTACTTACAATAATTTTTTTAAAAAAAGGTTTACCCTTATTATACTACAAAATTCTAAAATTTGTTTAGTCATTATATTATCATCCTCTGTGAAATGTAGTACAATACTGCGTGGTAATGTTGTGATTATTAAGTTGGAACTACCTCTGCAGAAGCTGTGTGTGTGCAAAAAACATTCGTTCTGTGTTTGGGGGAAAACGGTTTCATTAAGAACGGCACAGAGTTTATTTAAAAAAATTTCTCCCGGGGCTGAATCTCTGAAAGACATCAGGTTAGGTGGACTATGAAATCTAAATATCTAAGAACTGGAGATATTTTTTAAAACCAATTTCAGTTTAACGTGTCAGTAGCTTACATAAGTCTTCAAAGTAAGGGACGAAACATTGCGAAAACATTTGAGCAAAATGGGAAAGTGAAAATAGAGTAAATGGGTTACACATGACCATGCGTTGCAATAGAGACCATGTTATTCCTCAGACAAATCTCCATTAGATTATTCTATGTTTTTATCTTTTAACAGTGAAATGCGTATTAAACAGTTAAATAATGAAGAAAAAATTAAAAGAAAGATGAAGGGATTATTCTTTATAACTATGGTTTGAGTTTAAAGCCGCCTTCCGTAGAGATGACTTGATTTTATGCTAATGTAAATACTATTTAAACTCTAGCAAGGGGTGTGTTAACAATAATCTTTGTTGATCACGAATCATGTGTAGCTAGTCGTTAATCGTAATAGTAATCTGCGTTAATTGTTCATTCTCAAGTGTCCTTCGAATTATAAGTGCCGTTCGGAGGAGTGGAAATAATAGAGAAGCTGATTCTAAAAGGACTGTAGCTGTTTAGAAAAGAGCTAATAAGGGATCCAGAAGCTGATAAAGGGATAAGTGTACATTTATTAATCTTGTAAGCTTAGATTAGGAAATTGGTTAGGATTACTTCCACAGTCATTAAACTTTAACTAATCGTAAATTGATTATTCTGAAATAAAACCAATTATTTTTATAATGTCTACTTACATTAAAACCTCCGGGTTGCAATAGGGTTGCTTAGTGCTAAAGGGGATATTTTGATTAATATAATTAGTTTATGTACACACAGTGGTGTAACGGCTTGACGGAGAATATTAGGGCCCCCTGAAAAGTCAGGTTTCGGGCTCCAAGCCGGAACCCACAAAGGATTGCAACTTGGTGTCAGTTAGACTTTGAGCCCTCCTCAATGCGGGGATGTACGTTACGCCACTGTGTACACGAGAGAAAATGTACTCTACAAGGGTTTTTTGTTTTTCAGTATTAAAATGGCATAACTTTTTGGGTTACCTGATATTAAAGCAAATATTTTTTTAAGTTTTTATCATTGCTGAGATGTAGCTTAATATTTTAGTATGAATTATAGAACAATCATAAAATTAAAAGTACCTGGATATTTCAGGAACGTCAAAACCTTGATCAATGTACTCTTTAGTTGCTGGGACTGCGACAGACAAAATTAATCGTTCTTTTTCAGGGGGAAATTTTTCATCATCAATTGCTTGTCGTAGTTCCTAGAATTAATTTTAAAAAATTTACCATCAGAAATTCGATTAGATAATTTACGAATTATTAAATAACTTGTAAGCCGTATATCCAAAGAAATTGGAAAAAAAATCATTAAAAATATATTTTATAAAATCTGTTTTATATATCAGTTATAAAAGTCTTGTATAAAAGTAATAATGTTCTGACTTAGTAATTAAGCTACAATCTTTACAAAAATTTATCAAATGCAGATTATTACTTTTTAAAAAATTTGTTCTTTTAAATTGTTTTTTTTTAATTTATTCTCTCTAAACACTAATTCAAAACTACAATTAGAAATATCTATTTGTACTACACACAAATGAGTTATTTCTGAAATAATAAAGTAATATTAATTTGAACTAAAATTATATTTATGTATTAAATAATATTCAGAATTATATACATATTACAAAGATTCTTCTATAGATCATTGCAGATAGCTGGAGAGTGATGTAAATTAAATGATCAAATGAAAGAGAATATTAAAAAAGTAATCAACTTCCATAATAGAGCAATGTCCATGATTCATCCGGGTGGTGCTCTTACCTTGACAAGCAGGGCGTATCCCCTCTTGTCGGTGGTGTGGTTGCCCCCTTCTCTGAAGGCTGGATACTCCCAGTCGAGGTCGATTCCATCGAATCCGTATTCTCTGAGGAAAGCCATCACACTCAGAATGAAGGTGCGTCTATTGTCTGGGGATTCCACAAGTTTGGAGAATCTTTTGGAACCTTCATTCCAGCCTCCCACTGCGATCATGGTCTTCAGGTTGGGGTTGTAGGCTTTCAAGCTGACGAAGCTCCTGTAGTTGCCTGAATGAAAAATGTTTACATAATGATTAAAACAACCTCATGTTTAAATTTCTGAGAAAAATTACGCTGCCCAGCTTTGATCTTGGATTTATAGAACTGATGATTTTTGGTGAATTAGGTACTATGGACTGACGTCCCTCTCTGAGGCCCTCCTAGTGAAATCTATTGAATCAAATTTGTTGGCAATAATTATTTTTATCATCTTCAAAGAAAAGTACAGTATGCAGGACATGACAAATGACACAGATATATCTGGGAAACAAATAAAAAAAATGCTCAGTTTGATTGCTACGTTAGATTTTGATACGATATAAACGTAAACCAAATTAATACTTTGATATAAAATCTATACATCTCATTCTAATACTTCGAATTTCCGAAGAAATCTTTAGTTGAACACAACAAATGAACAAAACTATGGTATATGATATTATTGTTGGTTTATATTTAAAAATAACTTTATCAAGCAGATTAAGTATCACACTCTTGGCAATAAAACCATGATTTTTCAAATTGAGTTTATTTTATGTTGTCATAATTTTAAGATTCACGCAAAGATGTTTATTAGGGATATATATATATATATATATTACAACTGAATTATTTTGTATTGATTATGTTGTACTGTGATTTGAATTTATAATGGATACACAGAGGAGAAAAAGTAATATAGATTATTAGTTAGATATTTCTAGAATTTGTTGCTTTGAGTTATTGCAAATAAATTTTAGTACTTTTTAAACTTATATAAAAAAAATTGCATTATTTATACTGTATTTTCCCTTCTGAATTTTATTTTGGCTGAGTAATATTAACAAATAATTGGAAAACTTTGCTCATTGTTAGATTCAACTTTGCTTGACATCCTAGTTCGTAGTCCAACATTATGCTTACGCGTAACTGTGATTAACTCATCATGTTCTTTACCATTTTATTAGTTTTTGTACAATATTTTCCTAGGTTAGACAATCATAGTGTATCAGTATATATATATAGTAATATAAAAAAAAAAGTGAAGAAGTACTAGAACCTACAGTGCTAAAGCAGGAAGAAATTGGAATTCACCAGACACAACAAATGTAGATACAAAAAGTCTTTGGACTAAATTGGAGACCTATTATGATTTCTAAAGCTGTCGCTAAATTAGGCCAGCGAATTAGGGTTAGCAATGCTTTATAGATCCAACCTTATATATATATTCTGTATTTTGCATATCAGACATAGACTCTGCTTTATTTAAACGAGCTTTTTATATCAAATAAATATATCAAATCTTTACCTTGTTCCATATCATTGTAGGGATCGAACGGCTGAATCTGAAACTCTTCTGAAAGAGAAGCGAAAGCGTAGATGATGTGGGTACAGAGGTAAGGATTGATGTTTTCCGGTGTGAATTTGGCCAATCCAGGACGATACACAGCCCAATTGGAATAGTAGCACACCAATTTTGGCTCTCTACTTTGGCCCTTGTCCAAGTCATCTGAAAGGAAGATAACCATCAATTAACAATTTGCTGTTTAGTTTAAAGGTATTTTTAATATACAGGTATGCAATTCAAATTGTTTGCTTTCCAATAGGAAAGAATATGATAGTAATGCCCTTACGATAAGTTGTTTGACTTTTTTAAGCCACTTCGAACTAATATCTTAAGATACGACAACACCCTTGGATTCGTGCATTTGAATATACAAATGCCCATTGCCAGTAAGCTAGTGCCTAAGACTGCATGATAAATTTAATTGGATCTTAAAGATAGTGTTATATTTATACAGATGATAATTTTCAAGAAGTTTCTTTAGAATTACATGTTTAGTCATTGTCGGTACCACATTCCCCGCCTCCCATAAATATCCATTACATCTTCAAGAATTCTATTAGAAACGTAAAGCATTTTACACGTGGGCAATGAGCATCGAAGGTAAGAATGTTAGTATATAAGTGTATACACTAAATTTAATTTATTTGAAATTAATATTCTGCATATTTTAATTGGCTTTAGATGAGTTGAATGGATATTTGATAGATATTTAATCTGAAGTATTTTTTTTAAAAAAAAGCCTCTTCTGATCGATTTTTAATATTTGTATAACATTTTGAGTTAGAAAATAAAATAAAATCCTTAATGTACTATTTATATGGTTTATTTTTGTCATATTGAATCAATCCTGTTTTAATTGTGTGATAATAGTTCATTTCTCAAAATAGATTATCCGTTGTTCGTTCTTTGCTTAACATGTACACAAATTTGATTGTCATTTTAATTCTGTTTTACTTGTTCTCGATAAATCCTTTTTGTTAATCTTCTGAAATGATACATTCTTTGATCAGTGAAAGGGATCTAAGGGAATTAAGAGTATTAATCTTATTTCATCCTTGTAAATAAAGGAAAAGAATTATTCGCAATTTAAATTTATAATTTATTTCCAAAGAAGACAATAAGATTATTGAATGCCAGATACAAGTTAATTTACATTAAGAACAGCGATTTATCAAATGTGACAAGCAAGGCTTTTTAAAAGCGGAAACATCATATGTGTAAGCACATCAGTGCCCCTTTACAGGAAGGTATAAGATATAAATCAAATATTCGCTGCTATGGAAAGGAATCAGTGGGGATTTCCGTATGTTGTAAAGCTTAAACATATTAGATTTCGATCTACTAAAATACAAACTTTTGAAATATACGCTGAACTAAAAATAACATTTTCTAAAAATAAAACATTCTTTAACATTTCTAATAAAATCCTTTTTATTACTTATACGTCACGAATTGACTTAAAGCTAGAATTATGAAAAGTAGGCAGTTCATGAGGAACTTTGTACTTGCTAAACGCTTCAGAGTGTTTATTCTGACAGATATAAAAGTCTGCGAAACGAGCACGGTATACATACATCTCGTAATTTTTTACCACATTCAGAAGATGAGGTCGTCAGTCCAGTTGGTACCCCATTCTCCACATTTACGGCACGCCAACGTAAGAACTTTGAGAGCCCCGACATATTTAATACATTCGTACAATCAACATGATTGAATGAGGACTTGAACATGTGGCTGGACTGAGACATTGACGGCTGTGGGACATGTCTATAACAACTTGGCTACTACGGCCATTTATACCCTTGAATTGGCAGAACTTGTTGTAATAATAAATTAATTATTCAGGAATAAACTGATCTTGAACGTTATAATATAATGTAAAACACACATATATTTCATGTAAGGGAGGGGGAATATTGATTCAAATAGAAATTATTATTAACATAATGCAATGTATGTAACTTTTTACAAAACAGAGGTCAACATGTGATATCAATGTTGAAACCTTTTACATTCTGAAAAAGATACTCATACAGAATTTGGGTCTTGTTCCATAATATAAGATGGAAAGATCTTTAAATTTTAAACAATAAGAATCAAAATTATGAGTGTGCATCATGCTTTCCTCCCGAACATTTTCAATTTGTGAATCCAATGATAATCTTATGGATATTTTACTTTTCGCCTCAAATCTTAACACAAGCAATAACAAAAAGCAAAAATTAATGCTCTTCCATAGGTGAGGATCGAACTCACAATCCCGGCAGGCCTTACAAACACTATTCTATAAATACCACGTGCTAACCACTTACATCACGGAATCGAAAATAAAGAAACTAGTTTAAAACGAAACTATGATAAGGGGCAGCAAACGTTTTTTCTTTTCATTCAAAAGAAAGAAAATATTCTTTTTTATTCCTTAGGAACAAAATTTAAAATCTCATCCAGTTATTTTTAGAACGTAGAAAATGCTTAAAATTCTCAGAAAGAGATATATCTCTAAACATTGATTGAGGAGAAGCTCCTTTTATAAAGTTTCTTGATGTAAAAGATTCTCTTCCCCAGGTGGGTATCGAACTCTCAACCTCAACATGCCTCGCGAACACTGTTTTACGAGTACTGTGCGCTAACCAGTTGAGCTACTGGGATCGAGAAACTAAGGAAAAATGCGCTTAAAATAAAACTATGATAAGAGGATGCTATATTATCTCTTCGATTTCTAAAAATAAAATTTCTAGATATTTCTAAAGAATCTGAAACCCCACAAAGGAATCCTTAAGGTATCCGACTACGTTTGGAACCGTGATTTTAAAAAAGCGAATAAATGGATAATTTTCATGATATTTAGTGTCACTCCGATTAGAATACATGCATAAAATTTTTTTAAGGACATTTTGATAAAAAAATTATTTAAATACAATAATTCAGCAAGAAAGTAACTTGGAATAACCTTTTTTCAAAATGTTCTCCTTTTGTGAAAAATGCTTCTATTATAATAATATTTTGCCTGTATATAGCTCAGACCTTTCTACAGAGGTTCAACTATGATTTTTGAAAAATTCACATTATTTTCAGAGTTACAACCCAT
>BMAV01015266.1:0-28072 GCA_019973955.1 Trichonephila inaurata madagascariensis
TTTAAAAATTTTAGAATAAAAAGTAATTTTGATATAATTGTGAAATAATTGTAGAATTGTATTTCGAAATAATTTATATCCACACATTGCTAATTAAAAGTATATCTTCATTTGATAAAATTTTTTGGAAAAAAATACCAATCATAATTAATATTTGTTGGGAGATGGGGTTTCAGTATATTATAAAATCAGCGCAAAGAAAAAACAGTTCTTTACGAGGATGTGTTTTTCAAAAATTTAACCTTTGAAATACGAATTCGCGAAAATTTTCGCAAAAAAAAATCTCGGGTTTTTTACACCTTCACAATTAATCGGAACAATTATCGGTGCCCAAAATACACGTTAAAAATATTATTCACAAGTAACCCCTTTTTCAACAGCCGAAGTAATCACTATTCCTTCAACAATCAGAGCAATACAAACGATCGCTATCAAAACCAAACGATGATTTCGGCGGCATTCTATATCCCCGGGATAAGTCGAGAAATCCCCGCTTGCGTCATAGATCTTAAATTTTACGGGATTTTTTACAATTTCTGGGAAACCCAGAGAGTTCCAAACTCGCAAATGGTCCCAAGCGCCAAAATGGTCAAAAAATGACGTCAACTTGGCCTCCCCAATATTTCGCCGGTCCATTGAATCATCAATATAACGTAAGGGGGAAAGTTGTGGGGAATATTACAATTTAAAGGTAAAAAACTAATTTAGAGTTAGATAAGGCTTTAAATAAAAATTTTCAAATTACCCTATTTTACACACACAAAATTCGCAACAATATATTTAGTGTTCTCAATATCTTCATAGTGTGTAAAATTGAGTTTATAAAATTAATTTTCTTTCCAAATGTAGATACTCTTTTAATGCCTTTTGGTACCAGAGCAGTAAAATTATTTTAGAAAAGTGATTTTCTCTGTGTAAACTTGACCATTTAAGTTCTAAAAAATAATTTATTTTTACATAGCATAATAGTGATTGTGTATTTTTTTTTTGTCATATTTTAAATTTACAAAAATTTTGGGGAAAATGCAAAGGTAATATTCGATTTAAAGTCGTTTAAATTTGCTTTTAAATTTTTAAACCCTTTTTATTAAATCTCTTTTAATAAATTTTGGAATAATAAATTTAATTTTAAAATTTTAAAAAATTTCCCCTCCATAGACCTTTTTAAACCAAAAATTACAATCAAAATTTTTAAGTGATAAAATTTGGATTCCATAAATTTTTATTTTCCCCAATTTCTAATGCGAGTGAAATTCTTTTTCCAAAAAAAATACTTATTTTAATTGTAAAAAAAAAGAACTATAAAAGTCAATCATGTTAACACATTGAGTGTAGTTTATTTTAATAAGGTTGGGAAAATACAGTGTCCGTATAATATTATTTACTTTTTTGCACTAAAAATTTTATGATAAATAATACCCCAGACAACCCCCCAAAAAGTTTTTTTTTTTACAGTAGATTCTATTTATATCAAATTTATACAGGGGGAAAAAAGTCGGAACTTTTGAATTCTTCAATAAACTAATTTTCGGTTTCAGAGCAATAATCAGGTTTTTTTTTTCCGTTCTTGGAATAGAAGCATTTGAATTTTTTTTGTCGGGAATACTTTATTTATATCAAATTAAGCTCATGGGCAAAAGGGGGAGTCTTAATTTCATTATAGCTCACACCTTCCGAACTCATTGGAATAAATGGGGAACCGAAGAAATAAAAACTTTCGTGAACCTGTTTAAAAACTAAACTTTAGATTTTATTTGATTTGTGGTTTTCCTTTTTCGAGTAAAATTTTTCCCCGTTTTTTTTTTTTGGTTTTTTAAAATTATTTCTTTTGCAAATAATTAACTATTTTGAAGAAAAAAGAATTAACTGAAAAGGTATATGGGGAAAAGTGTTGCTAATTTTATTTTATGGTTTTTTGCCGCAAAACCCCAACCCCTTTTTTTTAAAAAACTTAAATTTTACGTGCACAAGGGGTTTTTAAATTTTTGAAGTGTTTTTAAAAGTATTATTAAAGTTTTTAAAAAAGAATAGTGTACTTTTAGAACTACAAACCTTAAATTTAAGGAATGTTTTTTTTGAAAACTATTTCAATTTGTATGGAAGTCAATTTTTTTTCAAAACCAGTTTTTTTATTATTTTTTTTTTTTAAACTATCGATCCCCGACGAAAAACGCGCAAAAACCATCATATTTCTGTTTTAAAAGGGGACTTCCCGGGTTAACGGTGATACAATCATTATTAATGTAAAAGAAAATTATATTGCAATACCCCTTTGACAAAATTATCTAAAAAATTTGTTGTATTTTTAAATTGTTTGTTTCAAAATATTTACGGGTTTAAAAAATTATAAAATTTTTTTTAAGAAAAAAAAAGTTAAAATATATATAGGGACCCAGGGTTCCCCAACTCACAATAAAAAACTTTAAAATATATTTGTTTAAAAATTTAATCTAACCCTATCCTCAAAATTTTATTTTTTTTAAAAATAACTTTTTTGTTAAATTTTTAAAAAAATTTTTTTATATAATAAAAAAAAAAAAAATTTTTTATTTTTTTTTTATATTACTGAAATGGTGTGAAAATTCTTTTGTTTACTATGCCGGTTCCGAAATTATTTTTCACCCTTAATCAAGTTTTGCAACTATTTAATTTTTAAGAAAACACATTTTTTTTATTTTTTGGGAAAATTGAAAAAAAAGGGGAAAAACTTATTGACATGTAAAAAGTTGGGTTAAAAAATTTTAACTATTTAAAAACTTTTCAAATTTTGGGGTTTTTTATGTCAAATTAAAAGGATTTCTCACACAGTTTTCATTTTTGTCATTCGAAAACATTTAAAGAGAAAAAATATTTTCTAACCTGAATGGGTGAAAAAATTAAAAATTTTAAAAAAAATTTTAAAACCCAGAATATAAATGTGACTATATGACGGGAACTATATGTTGACACTTTGTGTAAAAGTGCAAAAATATACCCCTTTTAAACGGGTCCCATGGTTGGGTGACTTTTTAAAAATCACTTAAATTTTGATTAAATTTTTTCCTTTTTTTTTAGAACCCCCAAAAAACTTTATATATAAATAAATAAAGTTTTAAAAATAAAAATTTTAAAATTTAAAAAAGTTTTTTTATTCTTCCTTTGAGCCCTTGCCTTTGGGTTTCTTTTTTTTAACCTTTTTAATTAACGGTTTTTTTTCCCCGTGTAAGGAAAGGGTTTTTAACTTTTAAACGGTTTTATTTTTTCCCTTTATGCCCGAAAATTTCTGCTGTCCCCGGGGAAAGGGGGTTGGGATCCATAAAGAAATTGTTTGACCTTAACGGGCCAACAGCCCCTTTAAAAATTCTTAATAGGGCCCCAGTTTTTTAAAATTTTTTTTTTGTATCTACATTTGTTGTTTTCTGTTAAATTTCCCAAATTTTTCTTCCTTTTTTTGGGGCACTGGGGTTCAAAGGCTTTTCATTTTTTAAATTTTATTTTTAATATATATATATATATATATATATATATTTTTGTTTTTGGGTGTGTGTGTGGTTTGTGTGTGTGTGTGTGTGTGTGGGTGTGTGGGGTTTTTTTTTTTTTTTTCCACAAAACCGGGAAGTTAAAAAAGGTATGTCCGGGGGTGGCCACGGTAAAAAGGTCGAAAAAAAAATTATAAATGTGTTTTTCAAAATGGTTTCCTTTTTTATGGGCTTGTTTTAAAATCCATTTAATTATTTCAAAAAAAATTTCGGATTTATTCTAATTCTTGGGAAGATGATTAAACTTAAACAAAAGCAAATTGGATATGGATGGGGAAGATCGTGATTTTTTTTAAAAAAATTACAAAAAATAAAATATTTTGGGGAAAAAACCCTTGTTTAGCGGGAAAATTTTTTAAATTTTGGGGGTTTTTGAGCAGGATTTCTCCAATTAATAGGGTTATGAACTTTTTTATGTCATTAAACACGTTTTAAATGAAAAATATTTATTTAAAGTAAGAAAAAAAAATATAAAAATTAATTATACGCAGAGTAGAAAAGACCCATATGTTTTAATAGACCGGGCCCGAAAACTTTGTAAAAAGTACAAGCACGCATCGCAGATACTAATTATAATGTATGTGTAGGTTACACGTGTTTTTATTCAAAGGCAATTAAAAAAATTTTAAAAAAAAAATTTAAAAATAAACTTTTTTTTTAACATAAAGTAACCACTGGGTGCAAAACTTAAGCAACAATGTAAAATTTGGGAAAAATAAATTTGAAAATGGGGCTGGGGAAACGAGGGGGGTGGGCGGGCGGCAGGGTATGGGAAAAAAAGGAAAAAAAGTCCCGAAGCGATTTAGCGCGGGAAAAAGCGTGATGTTTTGGCGCGCCGCTCAATGAGAATGAAATTTAAGGACGGAGACGCACCCCCATACCCAAGTGCCAGTAGGTGGGGGTTTGGGAAATATGGCTAAAAAAATCCTGGGGTTTGGGAAGAATAATGGGAGGGGGCGTAAAGGGCCCGGTCTCCCGGTTCGAATCAAAAAAAAGTGTGTTTCCCCGGGTTTGGGAAAAAGTTTCCCCACGGTTTTAGCTGAAGAAAAAGGGTTGGGTGTACCCCCCGAGGACGACAACCGCGAAGGGGTGACCAAAAAATAATCAACCTGCAGGCAAAAAAAGATCGACAGAAGCCAGCAAGCGCCATTTTGAAAATCTGTACAGCATGGTCGAAAAGTAGCGGTTTACTGTGGCCGAAAGCCTTCACAAAAAAGGGGGCCCGTTCGCCCCCCTCCCGAACGCTGCCTCCCGGGGTTTAAAGATGGGCCCAAAGGGAAACCACCGTTTCGTGGGCCAGAGAGCACAAAAACTTTTGGGCCGATCAGGGGGCCCTGTTCCTTTTTTACGGATGAGAGTCGGTTCAGTACCAGAAGCGATTTCTCCCAAAGCGTTTTTATTTGGGGAGAGATCGGGACCCGGTTTTAGCCCGGCATCAAAGGAAAAAACATCGTTATGGTGGTCCTGGAGTTCTTGTCTGGGGGGTTTTTTGCCGGAAAGGGTTTGGGGCTTCACATTTCCCACGGGGGGTTGTAACCGGGGAATTTAAACTTTTCCCCTGTAAATCTTTTGGGGGCCATTGGCCCAGACTTCAATGGGACAATGCTGGCCACACCACCTTTCTGTTAAAGGGCTTTGGGAAGGTAAGAAAGGGGGCCAAAAGGCCGGTGGGTTTTAAACCCACCCTTTAAAAGCTTTTTGGGACGTTTTAAACAGCAATCCCGGGCCCCAAATCAAAAAAAGATGTTGATTGGGGAAAGGGGACTCCACCCGAAATTGCAAAACTGGTTTGGAGACGGGGTTTAAAACAACCCTTGTAGTAAGGGGGGGGCATATACCATATTAAGGAACATCTGTTTTTTGTTCTTCCCGTTGGATAGACAATCATGAGTCACGATACTATGCGTTCAATAAAGCTTGTTTTTGTTTGATTCCATACCGTATGCGTTGTATTCCTTTTTCAGCGCTGATGCTTTCGTCATCCTTTACGTACATAATACTCTCCCTCATTTCAGAATTTCATGTCTCTCAGATGATTTTTCGTGTTATGGCAATAAACCCACCTGTTGCTTAAGTTTTGCACACCAGTGTATAATACGTTGCTCTATTTTAAATATTATTTTGTGATATATTTTCTTAAGAGAGAGAAAATGAGTGGGATTCCCCCAGAACATTTTATAACTTTAAGGGTTCTAAGTTTGAAGACCACTGCCTTAAGGGATCCGTGAGGCGGTAAAGTTTGAAGACCACTGAGATAGAGCAATTCGTATAGCAGAAATATCAGCATCAAAAACAGTGCTATATATACCTATCGGTGCACAAAAGGGGAATAAGTCGCAGTAAACTCCGCCATTTGCATTACTGTTGTCTGTCAACTTGGAGCCACCCGTGAAAATGTACTGTCATTTCTATTCAGGCTATAAGGTACTGAAAGTCCCCAAAGAAAAGATCTTTTGGATAAGTCTCGGTTAAAAATATCAATAAGTTTATTAAAATATTATCAAAAATTTGAAATTTAACGTAAAGCATCTTTTGTAATGCTTAAAAAATCGTTTTATTGTAACTAAACTATTTATGCAGCTTTATATTATAGCATATAATACGTTGTAAGAACAACTTTCAATATGTACCATGAACATGTCTTAGATTTTTTTTAAAATATTTTTATTTTAATATATATTAAATATGAGAATTAAATCTTATATTTTAGAAATTAAAATTTAAATTCTATTCACACATGCTTCGTAAGGCCTACAATGAGGAAATAATTCAATCATTACTAAAAAGCTTAATTATATCACTCAATTACAAATAATTTAGGTTTTGAGATTTAACTTATTTTTGAAATATATATCAAATTCAATCTCTAAATAAAATTTTTATTCAAAAGAAATATAAAAAGGTACGTGATTGTTGAAATAATGAGCACTATTTTCATGAATATTGTTTCGGATGTTAGATAAAAGGAACACGCAAATTCAACTGCAAAGCTGAAAATAAGTAAAGAAATCTGATTGTACAGATCATACATTATTTTTTTAAAAAAATTTATTAATTATTAGTTAATGAAGGATTACTTGTAATCAATATTTTACACAACATACATTATGTTGGTTAACACAATTGAACTTCCAAAAAGTTGTGTTTCATTTTCCTCTCAAATCAATATATGAAAAAATTGTTTCTCATTTTATAACTGTCTATGTATTATAGCTGCTTCATACACATAAAATATTTTTGGAAAAAAATCTTCAATATTTATGATCAAGTATTTGAACAAAATTTCTGTTAACACAATCATAATAAAAAAAAATTTTAAATTAGTGAAATTATACTTAATAATCATGACAATTTTTAACAACACAAACAATTAAAAAACATAATGCAGGAGAAATTGTACTTATTATTAAATTTTGCTTGATTTTATAGTTACAGCAGTTCTTTTTTTTAGAATAAAAGTAATGCAATGCATGTTCTGTATAGTGGTGCACTTTCCAAAAATACACATGCAAGTTTACTTGGCTTAAAACTTATTGTATGTGAAAACACTATCAAAGTAATTGTGTCTTTCATAATATCAGACCCCTTTACCTTGGGGATAATGGAATACGTATTTTTCAATGCTTATACTAGTGTAATAGTTAGTTATATTTAAGTAAGTAGAGGGGTTTTTTTATTCTCTAAACACACTAAAAATGCTTCTTTCCTTTCAAATTTGAAATGGGGATTGTCAATCAATTCAAACAAAGCCTAGTAATTTCCAAATGTGCTTTCAAGATTATTGTTTTCCTGTTTTCTTATTATTTTCTTTCTTGCTTGAAGATTAAATGTTTTCTGTTTTTCTGACGATTTGAAATGCAAATTGTATACCTTGTTAAAAGGAAAAATGGTTACGAATTTCTGTTGTGGTTAATATCTGGCGTGATAAAAGTTAATATTAGGAAAATATATATTACTGGTGAAGGCATTGTTATTAAGAATCACGGAATTATGGCAATACCAACACACTCGCTTGTATTTCATCTTCCCTGCTAGAAATGTATAAATTCTGTATTACATTAATATATTTACGCGTGCCATTTTATGTTCTGTATAATTACTGTTTTAAAATATAGGATTACAAAAGCTATGGAAATATTTATCGAATGTTTTATTTATTGCATGAAGTTAAATCTTATCAGGGTAGATAAATTTTATTTTAAACAAATTGTATGTCCATTATATCCTTCTCTAGGCAAATTATATTATTAAAAAAATACTTTTTTACAATATTCTGAAAATAATACATTAATTTATTCAAAGCATTAGTATAGAAGGAAATTTTTCTTAAGGAATTAAAATAAACGTTAGAAATAATAATATTTTACCTTGCATTTTGATTTATACTGACGCTTAAAGATATACATTCCTTACCTTGTTAGATACAAATCCATTTTCATATTTATTTACCATTAAGGATTCGATTAGAAGTAGAAAACATAAAATCCCTAGCGCAATAGTTCGGCTAAGAAATTGCATACCTATAACATTGTAACATTGTGGTTACATAATTATAAATGGTATATTTTTCGTACTGCTTTCATATTAGCAATACAATTGTAGGATTATTGGTAATATTAAAATAATTTTCTTTTGCTTCCTTTTAATTTAATTAGAATTTTTGCATAGTAATTTAAAGTTGTAATATAAAGCAAGGATTTAAAATGAAGATAAAATTGTTTTGTTTAAGCTAGATTTCACATGGCAGCACATTTTAATAAGTAATCACGTTACTCTTCGCAATGTAATTAAGTTACATTAAAGTACATATTTCATAGTTACTCTCCTTCCTTTTACCAAATGTAATATTTTTTTTCCACTAAAAATTCAAAAGAAAATTTGAAAGAATTTAAGTAACATTTCTTTTTTATTCTGTGATGTAAATATAAGTTTCATTCTTTGTTCTTTTTTTCTTTAGGTTTATATTTTATTTATTTCACAACTCTTTTAACGAAATCCCAAATTTTTCAAAGAAAGCGAATAAGGAAATTGAGTTTTGTTCATAAATAATTCTGTTAAGAGTTAAATCTATTGGGAAGATGGAAGACAAAAAACCAGTTAGCAGGAAAAGCATTATGCCAAAAGCAATAAATATAAAGGTTGGGACTAAGTTTTTATTTAAATTTCACTTATGTAGTTATTTGTGTATTGAAGAAATATTTTAGGAATTAATTTGAGAAAAAACTGCTTATAAATTGTTTTTAAAGCTACGCTAGAATTAATCCGTTTTCTTTTTTGTCAAGTTACATAAAGATTTCTGAGAATTTTTTTAAATTTAAACTTTTGAGCCTTTTAAAAATTATTGTAAGCAAATGCAAGTTGATGTATTTTGCAAAAAAATATTTATGTGACTTTCTGTATTTCTGAGCAATAATTTCCTTTCAAAACGCAAAGAAAAAGAGAAATGCACTGTATCAAAGACTACATTAATAATATGAAATGAAACAAATCCTTAAGTTTTGGGTAAAATGCCCTTAGGTTGTTTTCCTTAAAACAAACTTTTTAGAATTTGGAAAGGAAATGACTTTTATGCAAATACTGCAAAACATTACACATTCTTTATACTTATACATTACTTATAATAATTTACACTTTTGGAATTACAAAAAGCTTAACTATTAAACTTTGAAAAGAATTTTTTTAAAAAATATAGTAGCTTCAGGAATATTTTCTTTTTCTTATCTTCATTTTGTTACAAAAATATACATACTCAGTAAAATATATTTTTAAGTTTAACTATGAAAAACAGCTTAATACCTGATCCTCTGGCATTTTCTTTTGAGACAATTCAAAGGATGTAAAATGGTTTATTAAAAATGCAAATAGTTTATCTCATAAAAACAAATATTTATTAACTATTACTAGTACCTTGTGCAGCATCTTTTTACTTAATTGTTTACTTTATTCATTTTAAGAAACATAAAATACAAATAAAATGTATCAAATAGATGAAGGAGAAAAAGATATTTCAAGTAAGGCATAAAAGGGAATAAAAAAATTTTAATTAATATTATTCAACATCTAACTCCATATAAAATATTATTTAGTGTATTCTTAGAATGGAAGTAATATTAATTAATTTCAGAATAATTGGCTTTTAACACAAATAACCTTTGAGAAACTTACTGTTCAATTATAAATGATCTAGGCTACTTAAAATGGTAATCTTATATTTCTATGATTTAATATTACCAGGATTGTCAAAACCTTATAAAACAACATTGATACAAGAGGTATTGGTTCAAATGCAGAGACGATATGACATACTAATATGTTCTCATGCTCTAAGAACTTCAATAATTCAGTAAAAAGAAATGAAATATGCCAAGATGTAATAAATGAGTATTTTAACTTCAAATGGAACAAATTATTCAACATTTGTTTGTCTCTATGTTTGTGGAAGCTTATTCGACCTTATTTGATTACGGAATTCTCGTTTTGATACGACAAATTTGAGCTGGGGCTTCTCAAAGAGTTTATATTATTTTTATGTGAATGACGTTCCATTTTTTGTAAATAAAATTCGAATACTGTCGCTGTTGTTGGTTTTAAAGCAATCATTAATTAGAATTTTGTTTGGAAGAGGAAATCAATATTTTCCTTGAACGTAGTGAATACTCTTTAAAATCGTTTAGCCAGGTCTATTTTCATTGTATTTTAAATGCCGTACAATTCTTTTTTTTTTTTTCTCAGTATCAAAATGAGGATTTTGAAGCAATTAAAGCGATGAAAGCAAGAGTAATGAAACATGGAAATAAAAATGAAGTATATTTCGGAGACAAGCGTATGAATAAAATCGAAAACTGATGTCTTAGCACCATTCATAAAACGATAAAAGTAATGGTAAACTGATAAATTAACTCTAAATGTGGCTAAGTCATAATATTTTTCAATTACAACAGAAAAAGAAATTGTCCTTTATTATGAATTATCTTCGTAAAATAAGAAGTATCTGGATATTAGATTTTCAGGTTTATTATTTACTGTTCTAAAAATCATAATCTGTTTTGAATTTTGTTTCAATATATTTGCTGCCAAATTCATATCTGTGCATGGTGTGGTGTTATCACTGAAGAACTATTCATACACTGGCACGTGTGATTTGGGTTGATGTCTTACATACCAATTAAGTGCTATAGAGGAAAAATGTATGCCTTAATATTTATTCTCAAGTTCAATAGTCATTACGCTTTGGTTATACATTCTGATAATGATGGGAATTTAACATTAAAAACTAGTTGGAAATGAATGTGTTTTTGAATTTACTGTATTTTTTATGAATTATTGAAACAAGTTATAATTGAGTATAAGTGAAATTATTTTTTTTATGTGTATAGAATTGTCTATAACGAAATATAAAAACCACAAAGAGTTTTTATATTATAAATTACATTTAAAACTGTTAGTGAGGGTAAAGATAAATAAATGTAAAAAAGTGGTTTCATTTAGAAAAACATCCTAATCTTCAAAAATTTATCGATAATATAATTTTAAATTAAAAAAATATATATAAGTTTCTCGTCATTCAAAATGAAGGTCCACGAAAAGCAAAATATATCAAAACCAATTTTATTGTACAAATAACATAAAACACAAACAAGAGCAAACTAATTGAAATAATAGCCTCATTTGAGAGAGATTTGTGTATTATAAAAAAAAATCAGAATTTCATACAGCCTTCATTAAGGAGAATTACTAATGCGACACGCTTAGGCATAGAAAGAAAGAAAGCCTAGATAGCTTTCTGTAGTATATTATTCCAAGCTGGAAATTATTTAGAATAACAGTGAATGGTAAGTGCCAGGTTCAATCTTATGCCAATGATTATTCATATATGTTGTACGGATGTATATCAGTAGAATGGTTAGGTAAGACAGCAATATCACATGGTGAGTAATGAATAATTAATGAATGCTGTGAGAAAACCTCTTCAGAAGAAGTTTCGTATCATCCGGAGAAAGCTTGGACCAGGAGAATCTTTAAAGGTAAGGGATGACAACAGGTTCCAAATTTTCAACATAATGGTGAAAGATATGTGGCCATTATGCCACCTTATGGATAAGGTACAGCCATATGTTATTCTGGTGTATAGTCATATAACATAAACTATTGTGCAACAAATCCAAATAGGAATAGTGTCTGAAGTTCCGATGTCGTAGTGCAATTCTGCATCGCCATGCGTACATCAAACCTGCATTATATCTTGTTTGTTGGTTTGACAAAGTTGATGCAATCCTTCCCGTCAGTCAATTCATCCTTCTTGCATCCAGCGATTCCACATTCACATTATTCTAGCTCCAAGACTAAGTAAACTATATTACTTTTTTATTAACAAAACTTGAGGTGGCTCTTTTCCGAGTTATTAGAGAAAGATGATGTTTTACCCATCTTAAAACCTAAAAAATATTCGACTGACGCCTAAAGTTTTAGACCTATTTCTTTAGCCTGCATTCTAAGTAAATTATCTGAAAGAATGGTTGTTGATCGACTACAGTATTATCTGGACAGATGTGGTCATATTTCTGAGAAACAGGCAGCCGTCAGACGGAGGTATAAATTGTTTGCATGGCAACACATTAAAGACGGCTTTCAAATAAAACAAAGCACGCTAGCTGCATTGATTTAATTCAGTTTTTGACAAGGTCTGGAGAAAAATGTTGCTCAAAAATCTTTTACACATGAATGTTTCCGGTCATCTCTTTAAATAAATAAGTGATTTCCTCTCTCAGTGCTTTTTAAATATCTAATATGGCAAGTCTCGCTCAGGATATGGCCAAACTAGACAAGGTCTTCGACAAGGCTCCATCTAGAGCCCAGTTTCTTTTAATATTATGATTAATGATCGTTTGATTTCATCGATAATGCAGTGCAAGAGATTAATTTCTTACTATATGCTGATGTTCTCTGATCAACTGGTTCTGATATACCTAAATCGGAAAGTACCCTGAATTATGCACAGGTGACCTTGGTAAACTGCTCCTTGCAGAATGACTTTTAGGTAAACCATGACAAGACAAATTTTGAACTTTTCACCCTAAGTACAAAAAGCACAACATAAATCTAGTTAACAATAACAATGCTTTACTCAGGACCACCGACTGTGCTACTTACCTCGGAATTTCCCTGGATTCCGGACTGATTTGGACTAAGCATATTGCTAAAGTGATTGAGAATGCTACACGTAGGCTATCTCTGTTAAAAAGAATTCCCGGTGTTAAGTGGGGATCATCCCAAAGTGTTTAGACTTCCTTTTTTACATCTTACATTGCACCTGTTATTGATTACGGCTCTGAGCTTCTTGTTACTGCTTCTGACAGGGCATTATCAAAGTTGGACATTGTTGAAAATAAAGCACTTAGATTTATCACTATACATCCACCTCTACCCCTATCGCCGCTATGCAACTGAAGACTGAAATTTTTGGTCCATCTGCAAGATGTTAATACTCTGCTCTTTCTCTGGGTAAGTAATTATTGAAAAAGGAGCATTTCTGGTTTGAATACATACCTTCCCAAAAAGAATTAAAACTCAACATACTTTCTTGTTTGAGTTCCAGAGAATTGCAGATGTCTCCATTTGCAAATGTATGTTCTTTCCGATAAAAGACTTCCCATCTTTAAACCGATTACCTTCCCGCGTCATTTGAGATATGCTTCTACTAAACTGGATTTGATCCTGCCTGTTCGTAAGGATAATACTATCATGGCTGAGTTAAGGTCTTCAGCCCTGGCTACTATCTATGAAAGATATCCAGATCAAGACTGGTTACATATATTTACTGATGGTTCTGCAACAGCTTCCTTTACTAGGGCTGGAGGGAGAAAGAGAGAGAGAGAGAGGGGGAGTGCTTTCCCCAACTCTTTTAATCTTAAAGAACCTCTTAGTGCCAGTTCAGAAAATTTTAATGTTGAGATTTTTGCAATAATTATAGCAATAATTATAGCTCCCATTAGGGCTACTCCTGTCCAAAATATTGTAATCTTCATAGATTATAAGGCCGCAATTAAAACCGTATACACACACAATCTATTCCCATCAAAACTTAAGTTCAAGTGCAAGTAACTTATTGACTCATTTCTTAGCACCGGAAGAGAAGTCTTTCTTCAATGGATCCCATCCCATTGCGGCATTCATGGAAATGAACAAGCCGACAAGTTGGCCAAAGAGGCTTCGACGCTGCATCCGCTTGTGCCTTCAAATGCCTCTTCGAAATGCCAAGCGACTTCTCATGGACAAATTTAGACAGAAAAATTTCCACTCTTAGAGAGCTGGCTGTTGGCAAATTTTAGTCTCGTCTGCTCGATGGCCAGAGACGTGCTCAACTTTCTGCCCTACCTATGGTGAAGGGTGTGGCATGTTTCAGAGTCATCACCGGACATGATTACTTGCAAGTCAATCTGTTTAAGATTGGCCTGGCTGATTCACCGCTCTGCCCTCTCTGTAAATCCATGCCAATGACTGGGGAGCATCTATCTGATTTCCCCGGTCTATTTCATGTTCTCTCGCAAGACAAATGGGGAGCTTTCCTCCTGCTATGTCAGCATATGCTTTATATTTCACTGCAAGACGCTTTATGTCCGAAAGGACGTTGGTGGGTGTAATTTAAAAACAACCATTATTTTAGCTTGATTTCTTCAATGCAATATCCGATTTCTCCCAGACTTGACATCTGTATTCTTCGAGGAAGCATTATTAAACTACTCAAGAAAGATAAGGGGAAAGCAGAAAACACAATTTCGGTATTTTTTGTTGTAGAGTCTCTTACTAGCATACATGATTTGCAAGTGCATTGAAATGCTTGATTTTCCACATGCAATGAAATTATTTACAAGCCCGGTCGACGTATCTGAAGAAGATTTATTTTTATTCTCATATTGGTTATTTCCTTCAAAATGCTTGATTTCTTATAGACAGTAATATATTAACATAAGAAATTGTTTATAATGATATTAAATAAGTACTTTGTTTGTTAGAAGTTAGATTTAAGTGTTTATAATAAACATTTATTTCAAATATTCCATTTAAAATATGATTTCAGTTATATTTTAGCCTATAAAAATGACAAATAATCTGAGACATACACTCACGGTATTTTCTAGAATTTTGCAGGACAAATGATGATTTACTCAACTGAATTAAACTTTCAATTTCCAATATTTCAACTGTACAAAATGATCTGTTGGGGGAAAAAAGAATCGATGAAACTTATTTTATTATATTGCAGTTTGAGATAATTTACACTGACATTTTTATTTTTACTTATATGTGAATAAAATATATACATTAATATAAAGAAAAAAGCGGATAAATATTTTATTAACGATGGAAATGCTTGCTGTAAAAACAATTGAATGCCCTTAATTAATTTTTTGACATTGTATAATCGATCTTTAACTACAGGAGGGACTTGCCACAGTATAAAAAGATGAATTTCAGTACCCTAAATTGTTCACACAATTCATTGGAATGGCTTACCATAATTAAGAAAACTTCTCCTTTATTTCACATAGTTAGTTCTTAAGTCAAACTAATTTTTTTCGATAATGCTCAAATTTTAAACTTTTATTCTACAGCCTTAAGCGAATTTGACTTTTAAACTTCATCAAATCCTTATCGAGGTTCATAACAAATTATTTAAAATTGGTTTCAAATTTTTAACAAAATATTGACAACATAAAAATGAGTAAAAATACTTTTAATACAAATAAAAGTGTTTATCTATTTCAATTTAATTTGCATGTGTTTTATCTTAAGGGATAGAAAAAACGATACTATATAAAATATTTTTAAATAGGTCACTTATTTTATATAGTTTTTTAATTGTAATACAAATTTATGCGCTTTTATATAATAATATTTTCATCTTACTCTCAGTAATAGTTAACTAGATATTAAGCGGGTACTGCAAAATTACACAGTGAATTTAATCAATTTTCTGATGAAATTTCTGTTGGGGATCAGTGATAGTTAACACTTCTATGAACTGAACCTGGATGTTACTCAAAATCAAAACTTTAACACATTTAAAATTGCTTAATTAACTACGGTCACAAGTATGTTAGGTTAGAGGTTACAGCAGTGTTTCTCAAACTGTGGGGCGTGCCCCCCTGGGGGGGCGCGATAACCCTTCAAGGCTGGCGCGAGCATATCGAAAATAAAGGTTTAAAAAAAATTAATTTACTGGAATGAAAAAAAACAAATACTTTCTGATATAATAAAAAAAATACAGATTTACATTGATATGATTTATATATATCATCTGGTGAAAAAAGGTCATCAAAAATAAAAGAATCTACTTTGAGCATAATTGCTATCTTTTGATCCTAACCAAATAAAAAAAACTTTATTTTGTTGCGCTTTGCTGCTTAATCCTACGATGAGAGAGATTTTTTATTACGTTTCTTTAACTTAAAATATTACTTTAGTTGGCTTTCAGAGAGTACTGGTATAGTTACCGGCATCCCTTTTTTTAGAAGTTGCTTAAATTATATATAATTCTGTTGCGCTTTTTTTTCACAATGTGAAAGAGTTTTTTGATACATGGATAAGAGCATATTGAGCACTTTGAAGGATTAATTGGCCAAGATTTATTTTTATGAGTATACTGAAACATATAATGTACAAAATCAGATTTAATTCTGTGGGAAAACTGTTTATTTGTTACACCAATGACCTTGACAGAAGTCCTCCTCTAATATGACAGTCTTAATGGGAGCTAAAATGAATTGATAACATATCTCCTTTTTTTTGGGAGGAGTTAACCTTTTTATCTTAAGGTACTTGTTTTAGACCGAGTTCCCGGCACGTACTATTTTTTAAAAAATATTTTCTTGAACATGCTGCATTTTCCCCTATGAATAACTTAGTGGTTTTAATTGTGATGTTGTACTACGATTGCTGGTTTATAAATGTAAATGAGCGTCAAAAAAAGAATTGGGCATCTGTGATCTCTCTCCGAAAGGAAATTAGGCCAAACAAGGGGAAACACTTTGCTTCTGAAATAATGCATATTAATCATGTTAGCGAAAGTAAATTTGAGGAAAAACAATAAACATGAAACTGAAAGGAAAATTTTCAATAGCACATTAAGAACTTTATCAAGAAAATATATGAAGCCATAACTTTGTACATACTTAGGCCACTTTCACCCTGTCAAACAGACACAAGCAAAAGAAAAGTTCAACAGGATATTTATTTTGTCGATCATCAAAAGGATATTAAAATTACAAAAACGTGAACAAAATGTGACGGCCCAGTTTGCTTGCAATTAGCTTTCCTGTAATGTTAGCAAAAAGTGTCTATGATTTGTGTCCTTTATTGAGTCACGCACATTTGGAACAATTTAGTTCAGTTTTATTGGATATTTTCTCAAATTATGAAAGACAAATAGAAAAATCATGAAATAAGGTAAATATATTTTCTTTTAGTTAAATTATTCACTGAAATTGTGATTTTTATCTTGTATATTGAAAATAATTATAAAAAGAAATTCAGGTGCATCACTCCCCGTGACCATTAATATTAGTATCGAGTGCACACGTGATCTAACTCTCGCTTTAAATATTAAAAAAATAACAATTGTTATTCATTACAATTTATATTCTTTTTTATTACTTAACATTTATTCTAAATGCTAATATTCTGCGCGAGGCTTAAAATTACAGTTCATTCAAAACCGTTTATAATATGAGTATTCATTTTCAATATATCATTTTACATTTTTGTATACATTGTCGTACACTTGATTTACTCTCCTTACAATTAAATTATTATATCAAGAATAATATATTATCATTTTTTAAAAATAAACTCGTGTTAAGAGGGGGTACTTCAGCCAGTATAAGAACAAGTTTAATAATTATCAGTGACTTACATGGGCTTGTCCTTGCAGAGCAAGTTTTTTCAAAGGAAGGCTTAAAATTAGAAATTGACACTCCGAGTTATTTTTGTTATTTAACTCAGATCTATATTTTGATATTTCAAAGTAGCCATCGCAAGAAAAATCCGGATTCACAAAGGTATGCTGTTAAAAATGGTAATAGTATACGAAATGCTTTTGTTTTCAGTGCGAAAATTCAGCATCCACCTCTATCCCAGAATTCAAAGCGTGATTTATTACAAAATTGCCCTTTAATTTCGTCACTGGATGTGAAATCTATGAAAATCTCTTTTTCGGAAGTTGAGAGCCCTTCTGAAGATTTTGAAATGGATCCCTAACCCATTTGTAACTTGCAATCAATTTGCCCTCGTCTCTGTGTACTTGTTGATGCTTTATTATCGTCGAATGCTCGCTGTGATTTAAAATATATCTATGATTTTTGTTTTAATCCACTGCCGTAAATACTAATACCGTGAATTATAATTAACGCTTGAATTATGAAATGTACCATTCAAGAGTGATTTAGGTAACTATCGATTCTGCCAAGACTGACTAGAATTGTACGAAAGTACAACATTTTGCATGTTTTGTGCAGACGCGTCTGTTAGGTTGCCTGAACTCACATGAACGTTCACGGGATGCCAGATGGCAATGGATATGATAAAGAGCAACATAGATTAGGCTATTGTGTATTTGTACTTTTAAATGGATCTTGTGAGAAGGAAATAAATCTTTTAATTAAATATTATTTCTCAATCTGTTTCAATTTAAAATTAGAAAAATAAAATAATTTTAACCTATTACTTAAAAGTATATATAATTTACTTAAAATATATATTACTTAAAACCAATATAAATAAAAATTTAATACTTATCTTATATTAATACTGAATTAAGAACAAGTTTAATAAGAGGCTTGGCGACTTCCATGGGCTTGTCTTGCAGAGCAAAGTTTTTTCAAAGTTTTTTAGAAATTGACCCTCTGAGTTATTTTTCTATATTTAGCTGATATCTATATTTTTTGTCTTCTAAGCAGCCACCGCATTTTGCATATAATTTTACGTTTAAAAAATCAGAAAGGAAAAATAACATAATAATTATCTATTACACTTACTTAATTTTTTTTTTTTTTGCTTAAAAATAACATATACAAAATTTAATACTTATGTTATTAATTTGTACGGTTTTATATAATTAAAAGGTCATTAGCATTGCTGGCTTTAGCGTCAAAGGACATTATTATTGCATTCAGTAATTTGATAATGTATATAAGGGGGCGCGTTAAAGTGGGATTGAAAGGGCGCCAGTATTGAAAGTTTGAGAAACACTGGGTTACAGTTTTGCATGTAACTGTACTTATTAACTTTTATCTGAAAGTAATGAAAAGAGAAATTTATTGAAAATCTACATAGATAACTAAATTTATTTTGTTTTAACAAAATCCTTTACTCAGTCCCTTCTTGGTGCTCAAGTAGTCACCATCAAAAGTATGATGTAAATTAAAATCATTATAAAATGAATAGTATAGTTGGTTTCCTATTCGCCGAGTTTCTGCAAGGCTTTATTAATCAGTTCGAATGAATAATTTATCAATATAGAGTAATTTAAGATTACCTCCATATCATTGTGTTTATATTTTTTATCCATATAAAAACCTTTTCATTCCATTCCATTTTCGAAGTAATGTTATTACACATGATAATTAGTCTCTCAACTTCTCTTAATTTTAATCGTACTAAACTGAAATAGCTGAGAACATTTGCTACTTAGTTCGACGGTTAAAATAAAATACAAGTGTTTCAAATACTTCCATGACCACCCTTTCTCAGAGCAAAGTTTTGATTTTAAATTCAACCTGAGTTAAAAAATGCAGCAGTAACTGGAAAGATAAACTTTTTATCTCTTAATTTTATTATTTTCTCTTCTTTCGCTGATCAGCGATTCTTGATTATTTTTTTTTCTTAGTTCGTTGAGATTGAAAGAAAATTCAACAGGATCTGCTGTTATTTTCTATCAAAGAAATCCGACCAATGTGGATTTCTTTTATCCACTCTTTTTCAAAGGGGAAGAAAAAGTTCATCAAATAAAATAGTTGATGCAGAATGTTCTTTGAACGACGTTGTTTAAAATGCTAAATTTTCCTTTGAAGTTAAAAATGCTTAATGTTTTTTGGGAGTAGCTTCCAGCTAAGCAGAGCCTAGCAGATTTAGTTCTTTTTGTAAAGTATATCTAAGATGAGGCATAACTTATATCCACGCAAAAAATGGAGATCATACATTATTTTTTTTCCTCATTTCAAACTTTCATAAGTATTTTAGAAATGGAACTTTTGAAATAATTAAAATGTTTTAAAAACTTTTGAAGCAGCAGTATGATGGGGATATTATTTTCTGTTCCATCATCACTTTTCTTCTATTTTACTTGTAATTATTTGGTCACGTTTTAATTGTATAATTCATGCAGCATACTTCTCTAATTTGAAGAGAATGTTATTACATGATCCCATTAATGATCGGACTGTTAAGGGGATAATTAACCTTCACAATATCAAATTATGGTCTAAATTGTAATTTTGATTTTTGATACTAATAATTTTCATTGTATTTCATAGAATAATTTTGTCAAAGAATTATTTCATTTTGAATAAACTGAGTTATTTTTTTCTTTACTTTACTCAAATAAATGTTTAAAATGTACTTTCCTTAATTCGTAAATTTTCCCTTTACATTGTTACGTAAAATACTTCTTGCGTTTCAGGTTACGTCAGATCTCTTTGAACTTTTTACAACTTATGAAAGATGATATAATTCACAAATCCTTGGGTTAGTTTTCTAAAACATTTAACGGATTATATATTCTGTGTTGTTTTGAAGGCCTTTAATGTGTGATGCTTGGTGAAATATTCCATATAGTATAGAAAATTTAGCTTTTGTTGATCAAATTTTATCCCGAATTTAAAATCTATGCGCAGATATATTTTATCGTAGTTCATGTATATATATAAAAAAATTATACAAACATCTTAAAAACTAATGAGCAAGGAGCATTTTTCAAAATAGTATAAAATATTTTTTTTTAAAATTCAGTTTATCAGATTTTTTTTAAAAGAATATTTTAATTGTGAAATGTAGTAATAATTTACTATATTCATTCCAATTTCAGCTAATTAAGCTAACAATTTAGGAGATTAGTTTTAATGTTCCACCGTCCCCTTAAAAAAAGCTTCTTTTTTTTCTAAATATTTGTAGAATATTTGATGCAAATTTTAAAACTTTTCGATACCGAACTACTCGCATTCTTTATTGAAAGAAAATATCTGAAGTTTTTATCACAAATTTACATGAAATACACATTTATTTTATTTATTTACAATCCGAGCAAAATATTGGCACATCTTCCTTTTTGAAGTTTAGCAATCTATTTACTTTCTATTATAGTTATTTCATGTTCACAGAATCTGCTTTTATTTCCAATACATGCTTTCATCGATCAATCATTTTTATTCAATGATTTAGTTTTTAAGCTTTTGAAAATATTTAGTCCATAGCAATAAATCATTGTACTCTTGTACATGTTTTCATTCTTAAGCATATACTTCATTTTCAAACATTGCTTGAAATTAAAAAATCGTAAAAGTATCTAAAAACAAACTTTTGCACACACGTCCACAAATATTCAAAGAAATTATATCATTTTTTTCTTAGAATATAAATGCATCACAGTGCCTTAAACTGACAACTATTGTAAGTTTATCATAGTTATAAACATATTTCATGCATGGCTAGCTTTTACGCCTTTACCAAGTTTGTAACTTATATGTTAATCACTGGGGTAGTTTATACATAATTAATCATTAGCTTAATTTCCGCAATCCGATTTATTGAACCGGTACTTAACAAAAAGTATGGAATCTTATCTTAAAACATATATTTTATATTTTCAGTTAGTTTCTTTAATTTCGATAATGGGTATACTCAGTTTGGTTCAGTATTTTATTTTTACACATTTAATGATAATTTTTCAACGTGATTTACCGTACTGAGTTGTAGCATCAATTATTACAGTATTTTTAACAATTCCGTTTATACTATACATTGCGTAACAGCGAAAATACACTTTCAAGAAGTAAACATAAAAAGATGTAAATTGCAAAGTTGGTGCCATTCACGGAGTTTTGTACATGTACGTCAGCACTAGTACGAACATATATAACATATAGTATAATACGAACATATGAAATTGAACAAAAAATTTTCATCACTTTTTTGGTCCAAAGTATAAGTTAGTGGGGGTTGTTTATCATCTCGGATGGAACATGCCATACCATTAAGTCTGTACCATTAGCCATGCATTCCCGGTTATACCCATTAAAGATGTATACTCACAAACTGACATGTTCTTGAGGAGTAAAGGATTCGGGGTCAGAAAGGCAGGTTTTTCCGTCAGTAATAGTGCAGAAATTGGTGCATTTGTGTTGATATCGAAGATGGTTAAAGAAAAGAGACTGTGAAATGTTCCAGAGTTTCAATTGCAGCAAAAGGAGCATACTTGGGCCTACACATCGACCAAAAAAACGAAGAATTCCTTATTGTCGAATTCTCTTGAACTTCGTTAGAACTTGTAAGACATCCTAAATGTTCCTTTACCCCAGCCAATTTCTCTTTCCGTCAAATAAACACCAGTCAAGAAAAAAAGCCATTAATCCATAGAACTCACTCTACATTTTGGAATAATGTCAGAATAGACCTAAATACGGTGTAGAATAGCACAGAATCGTTTTCTTTCCTCTTTGGATCACGTATATGTACGAGCAATTATAATTACGACGCAAAAAATCGAATTCAAAGAAGTAATCAGTGTAATCCTACCACAACTAACGACACCGAGAGCATCAATGTAACTACATCATTTCGATGAGTCAAGTGCAGAAATGTTGTAAATTAACAATCAGCACTTATTAACAAAAACATTGGATCACAGGTCCAATGTTATTGTACAAAATATTTAATTAATTAAAAGCGTGTGATACCATCCTCAGGTATAGTGCATTTATATACCACATATTCTTTCAGATAGTGACAGAAGGTATCATTTCAGCATTTTGTTTCATTTGCATGTAAAATGGTCATTTAATCAATAATAGAAGGAAGGTATCATTTTGATACCTTACTCACTAGCATAGGGAGTAAGGAAATTCGTCTCCTAATAAGGGCATTATTGGTTACAATATCCTGTCTCGATGGAACATATTACTGATATTTTGTCGGGCCAAAACCATGTTTGTAAATGGGGCCCAAAACAAGGGGTTTGGGTTCTTTCGGGCCGAAAAATGCCCTTGGTGAGAATAAAATCCTCTGAATTCTCCCCATCAAGAACATGTAGGTTATAGGATACTAAAACAAAGCTATGAGGATGAACTGTGAAAAGTGAAAAATGGTCAGCAAATGGTCGCCTATCTCTCAAATGGTAGCTTCCATATGCATTAATTTTGAATCATAATGAGTTACACCTTGTATTACCTCCGCAATGGATCTAAAATTTTACAAATCTTTTAAAGGGCATTTTTTAAAAGTAGCTAGTAGTACATTTAAAATTATTAATTTAAGGAGGAAGTATTCATTTAAAAATAATTAAAAACAAAATCCTGCAATAAACCTTTCCCCCTGTAAATATATAATTATTAGAACAATGACTATATCAAAAAAATTTATGTAGCGTAAAAATAAAAATATATATGTAAACTCTTGCTTTATAACATCCCTGTACTCATGAGAGCCTATACATATATATACTTCCACTCTCATACTCACACACACATACTTGTAGACTCTATATGCTGCTCATGAAAGTGCTACGCTGAAAAGTAAAGAAAGTAACAAACTTTACACATGCAGCATGGTAGAAAGAAAACATGATTAAAATTTTCCCAAAAGTACCCTGTTTTATTCAGGTTCGGAAATTAATACAAACGTCGGGAAGCGTCTAGTAGACAAAACGGCTCTAACTAGATTAGGATCGGACATGGTTAATTAAAAACTAGGTACCAAATTTGGAAGAAGGTCCGATTTAACGTAAGAAAAAGGTACACATTTTTGACCCCGTAATCCAGAATTAGAATTGGCTTACAGCCCCAATATCCTTGGAGTTTTCTTTTAAAGTTTTTATAACGAGGAGAAAATAGAAGAACACGCATGTACACACTAATTCGAAAATCAAATAATCGAGACGAATAAAAATTACGTAAAAAGTGGCTTTACTGTTTTATAAACTGCTGAAATATTTTTCCTCGTAAAAAATAAAATCCTTAATGTAGTAATATTTAGAATAGGTTTTTTTTTCTCAATCAAAAGGGTTTTTCCCAAAAGGGGTTTTCAAATTTTTTTGGGGAAAAAATTGGGGGGTTTGTAATAAAATTGTACAACGGTTTCAATGCTTGGGTGTGCTTTTGTTTCCGATAAAATGAATTATATATAAAAATAATTTTAATAGTTACAAATCATAATGTAGCATTTTTTTTAATTGCACCATTCAAAAAACACTTAAAATTGTGCAGAGGGAAGATTTTAGTTTTACGAATTTATTTCCCATCCTATATCTATTCAATACTCAACTAACTTTCTGATAATGGTTAAAATCTATAAATTGTTTGGTTAGAAAAAAGAATAAACTAATATGAATTTGTATGATATGCTTAAGAATTTTCATTCTATTTATTTTAAATCATATAAAGAAGTTAAAATTTTTCATCTATTTAAAATTGCGATGAATAAAACATCCGACAAAAATAAAGAGGAATAAGAATTAAGAATACTTAAGAAAAAAATTAGAAAAGTATTACTGAACGACATTTTAAATCTCCGCTTATTTATAGGAAAATCATTTCAGTTATATACGATAGATTTAGCTAAAATTAGAATTTACAATTTTTTTTTATTAATAATTCTACGATGTCATTTAAATTTCTAAATAAAAAGCAATTTCTCGTATTTTATCTCTGACTGATATGCATTTACTTTTGAACCAAATGTAAAAAGTACATAAATACAAAATTAACTTTCATAAATAACTTTATTCATCGTTTGAATCTAAAAAGCATAATTTAGTTTCTTAAAAAGAATTTCTCATGATTTTTTATTTCAATTTTTATTCATGAATTCAAAATTAATATTTATATGCCTTTAAAAGTAATCTCCTTTTCTCGGAGAGTTAAAAATGCAATTTAAAAATATCAATCTGAAATGAGATCTGAAGCCCATCAAAAATGAGCCAGAAAAGAAAAGCAATACATCGTCATGAGAAATTCTTAAAATATACTCCAATTATATATATAGCTGAAAATATTTAAAATGAAACTTTTACTATTTGAAATAAAAGTTATACAAAATAAATTACCGGTTGAGTTTTGCTGTAGTTATGAAAATTTTTTTGTATTCAAAACATTAAATTGCAAGACTTATGCGAAAATAGTTTAAAATACATCATAGTTATGCACCTCATCACAAAAGAAACATGTTTCCAAAGAAAATCAAACTTTTTGACAAAAAAACAGAATATATGTACACATTTTCATGATATTCTTATACACCGTTTTAGAGCTTTAGCAATCAGGATAGTAAAAAGTTTTTGCAATACGAAAGCTATTTCCATTTCTTTCAATTATTTTGAATAATATTTACATTAGAAAGCAATATAAATAAAATGTACCCAAAAAGATGATATTGAAATTATGTAGAAAACCATATATTACGGCTTATATTTTTACAATATCTGCTTCTAAGATTCAAGTGCTGTAAAATTGTTTGAGAAAATTCCGTGCTGTTTTCACAAATCATCGATATAATATACTGTGGAAGTTTTGTATCCAGATAATATATATATATAAATAATATGATTTTCTTAAAAGCATCTTATAAATATTAATCATTTCAATCAAAATAACTATCTTCTATAGACCAAATATCCTTAAACTCTTAATTTTTCGTATGATCAACCTTTTTCACCTCTTTAGAACATGCAGTTCAGAATCCATTGCTTTCATTTTAATATCGAGGCATTTTTGCTAAATTCCCAAACGATATGTTTTATAAAAAATATACAAAATATAATGAACTTAAAGAATTAAATCGCGCGAATGAAACTTTTTTTTAAAAAAAGTCTACTATTCTGAATTACTTATAGAATTTAATTTTATTTTTTAAAATTCATACTCTCTAAATGAATACATAACAAAAATAGTCATATTTAGATGAACAAATTCAACTCCCACTGAATGAATAAATACACACAACTTCCACTTCTGGCAGCTAAAATGGCTCTTTCCCGGTAAGGCATTAAGAGAAACATGTCTTGGATAACAAATATGGGAAGGTAAATTCCTTCCATATTGATTTAATTCCATGTAAAACACTTCCTCAATCACCGTGATTGAAGACAGCCCAACAACCATTGACCAGATGTTTTCAATGGATGAGAGTTCTGCAATACATGCTGGTCAGGCCTATTTGTTGAATACCTTCTGTATAAAGGAACGTCAGAACACAACAGTCAACATGCACTCTAGAGTTATTTTGTAAAAAGTTGATTTCTCAGAAACTTCGAAAATAGGGCACAACCATGAACTTAATGATTTGAAAAACTGAAAAGCTTGCTGTTTTGGGGGAAAGCAGACAGGAGATGTTCATTCATTTTACATAATCGTTTTTTCTCAAACTGGGGGGGCGTCCCCTAGAGTGTGATAACCCCTACAAAAGGGGGGGTGAACATTTTTTAAATAAAAAAGGGTTTTAAAAAAAATTTACCCGGAACAAGTAAACAAAATACTTTCTGACATATAAAAAAAATTTACCCTTTACACTGATATAATTTATATATATCAACTGGCTAATACTTTTTAAAAAAATAAAGTTTCCATTTCCCATACGTTTATAAACGATCTGATCAAAACTAAATATAAAAAAACAACATTTTGTTTGATTTACTTAATACCGGGGGGTTTTTTTCTTTTTCTTTTTAAAACCCTCTTTCGAAAAAAAAAAACTCAGACCCAAAAAAAATTCTGGGAACAAAAAGAAATCCATCCATGTTATTATCATTAAAATGTTACAATATATGTAAAAAGAAAAGGTAGACTTGTTCCTTTTCCCCAAAAACGTTTCGTCAGTCATCATCTTTTTTCAGCGTTTCACTTAGTAACTTATTGGTATGATTGTTATGTCCTTAAGGTTTATTTGGCTAAGATTTATTTGTATATATTCAAACATGTAAAGCATGGTGAAAACGCGTTTTACCAATTCGTTTTTAAAATTAGCATCCATATTTTTATTGAACACATTAACACGGGGGGGCCCTGATAAGAAAAAACTAAACTCAATAATTTGAACAAAATATGGGGGCGAAATATCATTCCTGTGTACAATGTAAAATTACAAAAAAAATATGAAAAAAACAAACAAAACAAAACAAAACATTGGGGTGATTCGTCTCCTCGCGACTATTAACTTAGTATCGAGTGCCTGATGCTCTCCCAGGTTAAATTTTTAAAAAGTCTTCTCGCTTTAAATAAAAGGGCCCAAATGTGATGAATGATAGAGGGGAAAAAGGCTGCTTTTTTTTCTAAAAAATTTTTATACTTTTGGAAATGGATGATAGGAAATAATTAATCAAATCTTTTTCTTTTTAAAATTTAAAATTGAGAAAAGAAAAATAAAATAACTATCCTATTACTTAAAAAAAAATTTGCTTAAAATAAATATTACTTAAAAATAACAAATACAAAAAATTTTATTTCCTTGTTAATTTGCACGGTTTATAATTAAGATCGTATTGTAGCTTTTGCGCGGAAGACCATTATTATTTTATAATGGGTGCGCAATAAAAATTATGGCTGAAAACTGGGTCGCCAATAGTGAAAGTTTGAGAAGCACTGACATAATGACTTCCTATAACAATTCACTTGGTCTGGGCTATGACAACCAAATGAATGCAGGCCATATTAGTTTTCCTCGGTGCGACCAGCATACGTCATTCATAACGCTGCACTTAAAGCCAAGATTCACCTAAAAAGGTCTGTTGTTCGATTATCGAGAACCAAAAAAAAAGGCAGGGCAAAAAGCGACACTCATGTATCCCGTTTTGTTTGGTCGCATGGTCCCCTAGGAGTATCTATGCTGCAAAAGCCGCAGTATAGAACCCTTTTGACTGTCTTTCTCCAAAAGTCCCCTTTTTTTCAAGGATCCGACATGTTTGGAACCTTTATTTTAAAAAAGTGCATAAATGGATAATTTTTTATGATATTTAGTGTCCTTAGATTAACCTGTAAAAATTATTTTAAGGCATTTTGACAAAAAAAATTTTTTTAAATGCAATATTTTTTAAAAAAATTTACTTAGAATAACCAAAAAACCCGTGAAAAATGTTTCTTTTAATAATATTTTATTTATGCGCAAACCTCTTTACAGAGGTTCAACTATTTTTGAAAAAATTCCCCATTATTTTCAGTGTTACAACCTTTGGGGGAAAAAATTATCGGGGTTTTTTTTTTTTTCCCCCCTTTTTTCGGGGAAAAACCCACTTCTGTTATATATTTAAAAGTTTTTTTGTTGAGCCCCTGCCGAGGTCGAAAAAACAGGCAAAATAT
>BMAV01015267.1:0-47923 GCA_019973955.1 Trichonephila inaurata madagascariensis
AAAATTTTAATAAAAATTTTATTGTTCCCAAATAGCTATGCTTTTGCAATAATAATGTACTTTTACAATAAAGCAACAATACGGCCCTAATTATAAACTATATAAATTATCATGATACATATTAAGTTTTGTATATGTTACTTTCGAGTAATACTTATTTTAAGTAAGTTACTTTTAAGTAATCGAATAGGTATTATATAAGTCTTCATTTCTAATTTTTTAATTAGAACAGATTGCGAAATAATTTTTAACCAAGCTAAAGATATATTTTTCCATATATCCATATAGATCTAAACTAAATTGGAAAAGGAACTTAAGAGTGTGAATTTCTAATATTAAATCTTCCTTTGAAAAACTTTGCTCTACAAGAGAAGCCTAGGAGAGTCACTAGTAATTGTTAAACTTGTTCTTAATTTAGTATTGATAAATCAACTATCAAATAAATTGTGCAGTACTGGTACATTTGTGATATGGTCGATCGGTGGCGACCATATCTTTGGTTGTCAGCGTGAATTAGAGGTGTGGGGTTCTCGAAATGAATCTACATTTTAGAATTCTTAATATGACTTTATTAAGAGTTTAACTTAAATTTCTAATATATTGAACAAACTTATATTAAGTAAGAATAAACCAAACACGTAGCCGTAGCTAAAACGGATCACGCAATTGGATCACTTATCTGAATAATTATATGACCCGCATACATTCAATTCTAATAATATTACGAATTCTGATATCAAATAATCTGTCCTACCTTGAATCACGCAATGGTTCAATCACTTTCAGATAGGTTGTTAGCACGCGTGCAATAGTATGCACCTTGTAGTAATGGCTAAGAACCGTGAATCTTTGGTAGCCGTCAAATTACCCTTTCTATCTTTCCAAATAGAACTTTCTAAATTGCCATCCCGCTTACTAAAACTTCGTTTTTTTAAAGGCTATTTATTTGTATCTACACTTGCATTTCACTTCTTGGATTTGGGTTGGAAAAGATTTGCCATTAATCTTGGCCGTCAAAGAACCCAGAGGTTATGTTACAGAAAAGACGTGTGAGCCCATCACACATTTACAAATATACGAGGGTTTGGGCACAATCCATGGCAACTATTTTTTTTTTCTTGTAGATATGTGAACGGATCACAAACGTATATATTTTCGTGTGGAGGTTCTCTGGGTAGTGTGATGTAGAACATCAGATGGCTCTGTGATAGCTGGTAGAAAAGCTCAGTGGGGCTGAAAATCAGCCCAGTTAAAAGAGTGTGGGCAAGAGGGGGAAGAAAACCCTTTAAAAAAACGTCTTCACAAAAAGGGCCCCCGTTCTCGGAAATAAATGCAATGAAATTTCCACAGTAAATTAGTGGAACCCCTTTGGGAAAAAACCCCTCCCAAACCGTACAGTAGGGCAGTGGGAAAGAAAGTTTCAGAAAGGGACTTGTGTAAACCAGTGATGAGCAACTTTCCCGGAAACCGGCCCGGTTCCCCAAATTGGTGCTGGACCGGGGGCCCCTTGGGTCAAGCCCCAGGTTTAAAAATTTGGGTAAGGGAACTACTTTTTTAAGGGCCCCTTTTTGAAGCCCAAAAGGGGTTTTTTCTTTTCCCAATTTATTTTTGCCCCTGTGTTTCATTCTTTTTCACCTGAAACCATTTCCCGGGATATCAAAGAAAAAAAATTGGTTCCCATATTTTCCCCAATTACCCAGTAAATTTAAATTAAAAACAACCTTTTTTAATTTCGTTGTTTTTATTTACTTTTCCAAAATTATTTTAAACAAAAAAAATTGGTTGCCATGACTTTTTCCCCCGAACCCCGATTTAAAAGTTTTAAAACTTTTTTTTGGGTTTTAAATTAGGCCGAAATGGTAAAATTTTTTGGATTTCCTTTCAAAAAATTTAAACCTTTTTTTTAAAAATGGGTTTTAAAAAAATTTTAAACCCCCCCCCTAAGGGGCAAAGGACCTTTTGGGGGGAACAAAAGGGGGGAAAAGCCGTAAATTTTAGAAAAAGGGTTAAAATTCCCAAGGAAACAAAACGGTTCCGAGCGGGGTTAAGGGGAAAACTTAACTTTTCAGTCAAGACCCATTTCCAAACCTTGGATTTCCCTTTTCCCCCAAAATAAAAAAGGGGAAAATTTTTTTTGGGGAAAAATTCAAGGCGGAAAATGATTTTTTCCCTTCTGATTTTTTGGGGCAAAGCTTTTTTTGAAACCGTTTCCGGGAACAAAAGCAAGGTTCTAAAACACAGGGGGTTGGGTCAGGGGTTTAAAAATTAATCGCAGATCGGGAGGCCCCCGTTCAAACCAGGCCCCCATTTTCGGGGGAAGGAAGAGAAAAAATTTTTTTTGAAAATTTTCCCCAAAGGCGGCTTATTTTCCCCGTTCTGTATTTTTCCCGGAAAAAAACTTTTTTTCGTTTTAACTTTTCCTGGGGAACAAAAACAAAGATTTGCTCGGGGGTTGGTTAGCTCGTGGAGAGCATTCGGCTCCCGATCAATGGGTCCCCGGTTAAAACCCGGGGTTTCCCCCCTTCTTCAAAGTGAAGATAAATTTTTTCCCTGAGAATTTAAAAAGGGGGAATGATTTGTCCCGTTCTGTATATTTTCTAAAAAAAGGGTTTTTGGATCCGTGAGGGTGCGTCACACCCGTGACTTTTTTGCGTCCTTTCCGGACGGTGCGCGCCCCAATTGAAAAATTTTACCCTCCCCCTTTTCCTAAACCCCCAAAAATTAAAACTTCAAAATAATTTTTATTTTCGACAAAACTTGGTTTTGGCCCCCCGGGGGGAAAACCCTCAGTTTAAGTTTTTTTTTATTAAAATTATATACATTAAGAAACATTACATATATAACTGGTTTTGATTTTTTTTAAAAATTTAAATTTTTTTTTGGAAAAAAAATTACCAAACCAATTAAAATTTTTTAAAATAAAAAAATTTTGTTTGGATGGGGGGACAGTTTTACAACACTTTTTTTCTCATATGTCCTCAAAATAAGTTTAAAATTTACTAAAAATCCCCCAGTTTTTTTTAAAACCATATATTTTGAGACAAGAAACACGCTCAAATGTTTTTTTTCCCCTATTGGGGGTTTTTTAAATTTCCCTTTAAAAAGTACCTTTTTTAATTACCCCCTGATCAATTAATTTTTTTTAAAAAGAAAATATTGAATTTCTTGTTTTTTTAATTTCCCCAAATTTTACAAATTAAAAATCTCCAAAATGTAATCGACATTTTTTTCTATTATTATTATTTGAATAATTTAGATTGCCTAAAAATATTACAAAAACCACTTTTATATATATTATACTAAATAACAAACAGGCTAAGCTGTGTGTTTTATTTCCGGATGATTGTTATTTTTCATCAAATAATAATGATATATGACATTTAAAATAATTAAAACACTGTTCACATTATCATTTCTTGCATAATCTTTTGAAAATAAATTAAAAGGGTTGAAAGAAAATTTATTAAAATTTTTTAAATCCAAAACAAACCTGGTGCTTTTAAGACCATGGAATTTATGCAATTTTTTATGCTCTTGGTAAGTATATTAAAACGTATTAATTAATATTTGCTGTTTTAACACGGCTCTTTTTTCCATGATTATAAATTATATCCAAAATTATCCTAATTGCTTAATAAAAGGAGTATGAAAATATGTACAATCTAAATCATTAAGATATTTATTTAAAAAAAGCATTAAGTAAATTCCCAAACACCCTATTTGATTTATAAACAAAAATGAATTTATGGAAATTAATTTTTTTTCGGAATCTGATCACAATTCCAAAGTAATCAAAAGAATTATTGGATAAACTCTGCGCTTTCATTTTTAAAAATAATAGTAACAAGTAATATAAAAAGGTCAACATACGTCAAAAAGGTTTTTTTTTTTTTACTTTTTTTTAAATAATTACAATCAAAAAAATATGTATTATACATTGACGGGGATCACAATATTAAATGGCAAAAATAGAAACAAAAATTTTTTTTAAAATTTTTCCAAAATTTTCCCTTTCCTTAAAAGGTTTTGGATAAAAATTTTTTTTGGGGTTTTTTTTTACTTTTTTATTCTTTAAATTTAAAATTTTCATTTTTTCCCAACAAAATAGTATGGAAAAAAGAAATCCATTCTCAGAAATTGGGCCCTTTTCCCAGGGGGGAATTTGAAACCCACGAAACTTTGGAAAAAAAAGTTCAAGGGCAAATCCTTTTGCGCTACGGGGGTCGAAAAAGGGGAATTTTTATTTCTATTTATCCCTTTTGGGAACTATTTTTTTTTCGTTTTTTTTGAATTTTCTAGGAACTAAAAAAGTTGTTAATCTTCTAAATAATAAAATATATTTAAATATTATTTTTCCTTTAATATTAATTACCTAAATAAAATCAGCACTTTTATAAAAAAAAAAATTGAAATTTTTATTTCATTAATATTTCGGTTACTAGATATTCCAACTCGAATATGTATATCCACTTAGGTACACAAACTTTCCAGGAACTTTTTCTAATAAATATGAAAACTGTATATAAATGTAATTGAACATATTTTTTTCCCTATCTCATTATTGTTACGAAGAAAATTGTGTCTTAAATACCTGAACTTCCTTTTCATTTTATTTCGACACACTCAATTTCTTCTCGAAAGAAAAGACACTACATTTTTCAGTCTTATCTCGGTTCTTCAGCTGTTGGACTCAATTATTACTTTTTCTTTCCTTTACTTCACAGTCATTATTTCACCATTCAGTCCATTATTTTGAAAAAGTTAGTACTAAGACTCTCTCTATATTTATTTATTTATTTATCTTGGTGAAATTTTTTTAATGTTTATAAAATTTTTTTTAAAAAACCCTCAATTGGGGGCTAAAATTTTGATATGCATGATTATTTTTTTATGACAATACAGTAATTTAATAATAATTAAAAAAAATTAATTGATTAAAAACTAATTATTTAAGGGGTCAAAAGGACCTTAACTTTTCCGGGCCCTTCAAAAAAACACCCCCTTCTTAAAACCCAATGAAACCAGCAAAAAAAACAAAACAATAATTTAAATTTTTTTTCCACTTTATAATCAAATATATTTACATTATTTCTCAAATTGTAAAGAAAATTTGAAAAAATTAAAAAAAGGTTAAAAAAGAAAAAAAAATTTTGGAAAATTTTTTAAAAAAATATAAAAATTTAAAGCATTTAACCCCGCCCAAGAACCCCTAAATTAAAAAATTGAAAAAAATTTTAAACAAAATTAACTTTTTTTTGATATAAAATTTTCCCCTTTTTGAATTTATAACCCCTTTTTAAAAGCATTTGAGAAAAAATTTTTTTAAAATTTACAATTATAAAAATTTTAAAATTTTTGAAAAATTCAATTAAAACAAAAAAAAAAATTATATAAAAATTTTTTAAAAATTTGTGAAAAAATTATAAAAGCCTTTTTTTTGGAACATGTGATGAAATTTCCTTTTTGATATGATAAATAGTTTTTTTAAAATTTCTGGGGAGGCAAAATTTTTTTATTTTGAGGGAAAAAGAAGAAAGATAAAAATAACAAAAAAAAATTAAACATACCAGTATGCATTAAAACCCCAAAGTAAATTTCCCCTGCAAACATACATTTTCTCAATTTAAATTTAGTATTTTAAGTTTTTTGGGTTTACGGAAACTTCAAAAAGGGAAAGGTTTTTGAAACTTGTTCAGCCGTTGAACCGCCTTTTTTCAATATTTACACAATTCAAAAAAATTTGTTTTATTTATTTTTAAATTCAAAACACATCAGATCAATTTACCTTTTTACCCGTCATTGTTAATTTTACATCGGGCCTATAAATGCAATTTTTGTGACATTAATTCCCCCATCCAATCAATTTTTTTGGGTTTTACTTAAAACAGTGAATTCAATACCATTAGTATTTTGGGGTTTTCCCCCAAAATTTTTTAATTTAAATTTTAAATGTATAAAAATTAAAAAAAGGTTTAATCCTTCCCGGGGAAATTTCTTTTGGGTAAAAGGGGTTCTTGTGGGGGAAAATTCATTCACCTTTTTTGTTGTGAAACCGAAAAATTGTTTTTTTTCTGATCAAAAAATTTTCTGCATTCCGGAAACCTTTTTTTCCAACGATCCGGTATGGTTTTTTTTTTGCAGAAAGTTTGGGGTTTTTTGCCAAAATGCATATATTTTGGGCCAAACTTTTGGCCTTTTATAGGGGTTTACATCTTTTTTCAATAAGAGGAAAATGACTTCCATTCCGGGAAATTTTCCCAAAAATTGCCCCCAAAACCCAAAGTAAACCCAAAAAAAGTGTTTTACGGTCTTCCCGGTCCCATCACCCTAACTACCCAACAGAATTTGTCCATGAATAATTTTTTTCCCCAGCGGGTGCCTTCATTGATGCATTTGCAAGGACTTCACTTACATAAACTATTTTTCGCATTTATTTTTTCCCTAACTTTTTGACACACTGGGGTAAAAAAATAAAAGAACAAAACTTTCCCGAGCGGGAAAGGGAATCCTTGGCCTATAAGCATGGCCCAAAAAAACCCTCGTTTTTCATTTTTTTTACCAATCAATTCCCCAGGAATTAAGTTTTTTTTTTTAATCTTTTTTTTTTCTGCATGTGAACTGGGGAAAAGTGGAAAAAAACCTTTTCAAAGGGGGTTTTTCACCATTTTTATTTTGCCATAACACACCCGAAAATAAAAATTTTTTAATTTGGGAAAAAAAATAAACTAAAAATCGATTATTCTATAACATTGGAACTCAAAGGGAAACATCATTTTCGTAAGTTTTCCGGAAAACTTTGTGTACATTTTTTAATTTTTTTGCAGATTTTTAACATGTTTGGCGAAACATTTTTTTAAAAAATTTTACCTTTTTTTTGACACAAAATTTTTTCCCATACATTTTCCTATAAATCTTTTTTTTTTTTTTGGTCTCTTTTTCCCGTGAAGTTTTTTTTTTAAGAAACATCCATTTTCAAAAAACTTTTTTAATAACAAATGGGAAAAAAATGCAATCCCAAAAAAAAAGGGAAATAAAAAAAACCCCCCCAAAATAAAACAAGTTAAAAGTTGAGTTTGAATTATCTACCCCGAAATAAAATTTTTTATTTGGGGGTGGGTCTTTTAATAAAATTTAAACGGCGAAATATTAAAATTTTGGAATTTATTTGACAGCTTCAAAAGGGGGGTGGGAGATGCAAATTTTTTTTTACGTTTTACTAGTTTTTCTCAATAACTTCCGGGAAATTTTTACAGTATCAACAAACCCCTTTGGGAACAAAATGTCCCAAAAAGTTGGCTTTTTAAATATATTTTTTTTAAAAAAATTTAAAAAAATTTAAAATTTTTGAGGCCTTTAAAAATTACAAATCAAACCCCGTTGGCATCATTTTTTGGGGACTTGTGTCAAAAATTAAAAAAGTTTTTTTTTTCAGTTTTAAAAACATTCAGTTGAACTGGGAAAATTTTTTATGCCCATTGTTTTGGACGACAATACTTTATTTTTAAAGATATAATTAAAAAATTTAAATTTCCATTTAAAGTTTGATTCTTTTATGTATATACATTTTTTATAAAAATTGGGAATATTTTGGATAAAAAGTTAAAAACCCCAAAAATTTAAAAATTTTTCTTTTTGGAAAAAAGTTGGGTTTTGGGGGGGGTTTAAAATTATATATTTATATAATTTAAAATTATATATTTAAAAATTTATAAAATGGAATTAAAATTTCCCTTTTCCCTTTTTTAAATTAAATTTTAATATTTTAAAAGCTTTTTTCCTTTTTTAAAAAAAAGTAAAATTTTTAAAATTTTTAAAAAAAAGGTTTTTTAAATTTTTTCTTTTTTTGCCTTTAAAAAACTAAAAAAAAAGTTTTCCTTTAAAACAATTTTTTTCAAATTTTAAAAAAAAATATATTTACTTGAAATAATTTAAATTTTAACCCAAAAGAAAAGATTATTCAAGAATTCTAAACGACACTCAGGCTCATCTTTATACATATATTTTCTCGTCAGGTGTAAATGATAGTTACTGTATATTTCCATCTTATCAATTTTTTTTTTATGTATTATCTACTTATGATCCGCTTTTGGGGGTTTTTCCTTTCCGGGAAAAAAATGTTTCCTGTTTGAAAGATAGTTTGGTTTTTTGCCGGAAAACTATAGATAAGGGTTTTTTTTTTTGACACTAATTTGATAAAGAAGGATATTGATGCCCGAAAAAAGAAAACGAAATAGTATTTCTGGTGTTGCTTCTGCAAATAAGGACAAATGAGGAATGACAAAATTAGTACAAAGACAAAAAGTTAGTATAACGTAGTTCGACAGTTCCAACATTAAAAAAAATTTATTCATTATTATCATAAACTAATTTTTTTCTCTCGTAAGAATATATTTTACTAATATTCGGTCATCACTGTTAAAATGCTTTTGGGATCAATTAATGTTCATATCATCAGAGTAATATTTGACTCACTTTCAATTCAGTAAATCATCGAAGACAAATGTAAAAGGGTTTAAATATAAAAATTAATTCAAATGGGGTTGCCCTCTGCACTGGGCTAGTACCAAAAAAGATTCTGGTTTTAAAAAAAAAAGGTTTTTACAAGCAGCTCCCTCTATACTGAGGGGGGTTCTACCAACTAATAAATTTTTATTTTGATGCATACATAACTAAATGTCTTTTTATCTTATTTTCATTAGCAATGGATGAAATTAATATACTATTGGAGTCTCTCGCTCTTACTCGGTACTCACACGTAGAGATTCCATGTTTGTTTTGTATTTTCTTAGATCAGGATGGTTTTTTTTTAGTTACTACTCAAATCATTCCCTTCCATAATTTTCTTTGTAAATATATACAAGACTTCACTATACACTTCACGTTAATTAAAATACTCAGAAATATAACTGTGGGAAAAACCGCAGGGGTGCTCCTTGTTTTTGTCTCTTTCCTTTGGTTTAAAAACCACGGGGACCCCCACCCCCTTTCCAAAAAAGGGATCTACAGTTCGGCTCTAATAATACCCTGGTGTTCAAAACTAAGAGGATTTTCAAATTTTATAGATTATTTTCTAGAACTACCGGGGCAAATTTTTTGGAAATTTGGGGTTTTTTAAAGGGGGTTTATATATTACAGAAAAAAACCATTTAAAAATTAATGGGAAGGGGAAAAATCAAAACCAAAAAATTGATTAATTGGGGTATGGTCCCCTCTTAAATAAATACAAATGTCGCATTGTGATTTTGTATTCGAAGTAAGAGAGTTTATGAGTTTCTGTGGAAATTGGATCCCACTCGTTGAGCAACGATACTTTATGTTGAATTGTGTTGATCGAAGTAAGAGAGTTTATGGTTTCTGTATAAGGTCCCTCGAGCAACGATCTTCATAGCCTTGAGTTGTCTCAAGAGGGATGGCGGAATTCGTTCTCTTTCTCAGGAGAATCTACACGCTTCCATAGGGTTGCTTTAAGATATTAAGAATTCGACCACTTCCTCTCGGTGAATATTTTCACTTTCCAGAAATTCATCCAGTTATCCATTAAAATGAAATCGGACCAATTGCACCCCTGAAAAGGTGAAAATGGGGCTCCAAGACCTTAGCAGTAACAGTGCTTCTTTCAAAGAAATAGAAGTGAGTGCAGGTAGGATCTCTGTTTCCTTCTAAGTATGGAAAACTCACTGCCGTAGTAGTCAATCTGGACTAACAGTAGTTGGATGGCTCTCATTCGATATGTGTCATATGGCAATGAATCACTGGTTAGCAAAGATCGACTCTAGCAGAAAATTTGGGATAGCTGATCCCTAATATAGCCGTCTTCATGAAGTCTTCTGCAACATTTTAAATCGGGTTCCTAGTACATGATGGCAGAGTCTCCATGTAAAGCAGCCCTCTAAGATGTTGTCTTCTGTAACGCCTCACTTAATGAAACTGGTCTTGTGACTGCACGTGGCTTCGAGGCTTCAAAGATGCTGAGGATCCGTAACAGCCTCATTATAAGGAATGGCTTTTATACATCCGTGCTCAAAAAATCGGATTTGAGGCTGACCTTCTTCTAGACCGTCTTTCCACAACTGGTCTCCTAATTCCATCATCTAATTGTTGATGGTTACTCCTTTTTCTATTTGAATTTTAATTTAACGTATTGCTAAAAAACTAATAAATTCGGTGAGGTGAACTAACAAACAAAATGTGTATGTTGGCATACACAAGCGTTTACAACCTAGTCTAACAACTATTTCAACCCACCCACACGAATACGCTGACATAGGTACTCAGCGTGCAAGACTTGTATCCTCGTTTCACCAAAAGTTTTGCATTTCTTCCCATTTTTTATTTTATTTATTTATTTATTTATTTAAATGAAATTCAACAAAATATCCAATAGTAATTTTAACACCAGTGTACATGGCATAAAAATATAAAATGAATAACAAAATAAAAAGTTTTGAGTGTCTTTAGGGCAAAAATTGGACCTATAATGTTTCAATGGTACGAATTACTTTCTAAAAACACGATGCATTAATTGTTTTGAAATTTCTCAAACTGTTCTATAATATTTCCACAAAGATATTTCTTTCAAACCCCTTACAATATCAAAATTTACAAATTATAAAAAACCAAAAAACAACTCTTAAGATTTTTTATGATGTTTCATGAAAAACTATGATTTTATATGTTACGTACGCAATAGAGTTAAAAATTTCGGGGACATGGCGTAATTATCATTACGTTTAAGACTTTAGAATACCGACGCACAACCACCTTCAAAATGTTCTCTCTGGGTGGCAAAACGTTTTTGTTAACGCTTGCGTACATTCCTTTGAAGTCCTGCTGAAAGCATACTTTCGCAAACACCCGTAAGATGTCCTGTGATGATACATTTACCTTGGCTCTATTGACCCAAAATTCTATGTCCTTGCAGATTTTTTTCAGACGTAGAAATAAATAAAAATCGCAGAAAACTAAATCTATTGAATAGGCTGAATGTGGAAGCATCTTATTATCGGTTTTGGCCAGAAAATCGGTAACTATTTAGGACCGATGTGCATCTGCACTGTCATGCAGACCATTTTCGTGTCCATTTTGCTTACATCTTAGGCCGTTTAATACGAATGGATTCTTTAAAAAGATAATAAATATTTATATAATGCTCCTTGTACTCTGTTTTACCCTCAATAATAAATTCTGAATGAATAATTCCTTCAGAATCAAAAATATTTCCATGATTAATTTTCCTTTGCTGCAATTTTCGATCTTCTTTAAAACGCCGATACCATTATTGCACCTTCGATCTGGACGTCGTAGAATCACTGTACAACCCTTTCGTCGCATTTTTGCGTCTCTGCAAGTGTTTTACTGAGTCTCTGACAAAATTTAATGTTATAGCGTTGTCCTTGAAAAGCTATTCTTCTTATGTACAAATATGACTATTTCGGAACAAAATATCTGTGCGAGCAGCTCAATCACGAAAAAAGATCCTGTACTCAAGAAGGACAATAAAATGCATTTCATATCGTGTTACTTTAACTACCTGCTTTGGTTGTCATGGGTGACCGTAGTCATCGAATTTTTGCATCTTAACACGTACAGCGTTCTAGAAACATGATATCCGAAATTCGGATTCCGAATTGTTTTGACGTTTAACAAACTGTGCTGAAATATTTCCACTAAGATCATTCTCTAGCATCCTAAAATCTGATTCTATAAATTTTTTTAGAAAAATGCATAAGATTTTTCATTTATAAATTGTTTAATATTTTTAAAGTGATAATAATAAAATTAAATTTAACATTTTAATTAACAGCATTAACTTTTCAAAATTCCATTACATATGTTAACATGTCAACATGGAACATATATTAACATGGAAAATATGCCAACAAACATTCAAGGTACTGATGACACCTAAGATGCTATTATTGAGTAGAATAAATCAGATTTTTTTCATGGCTATTCAGAATGTGTTAATTAATTATTTTCTATATCTTGCATAAGTACAGAATAAATAAACATATAACTCAAACGGTTGTCATTTAACGCATTTAGTAAGTCCGCATAAAGTACGTAGTTTGAATATTAAACTTATTAATGTAAAATCCTGATTCACTAAAAGAAACTAAAAAGGATATTTTTTTTCTTCATATGTTTTTTTTCTAATTAAAAGAGAGTTTTCGATATAATGTATGTAAATTCTGAATGACTTTTAAGCTTAAAGAAACTACTTAATAGGAACTACTAATTATGAAGGGGATTAAAGTTAAATTACATTTACTCTTTCGATTTCAACTAACCTTGAAAGTTAATTGGACATTCATTTACAAACGTACAACGCTTAAGAGGAACAACAAACTAATTATATCCGTTATTCAATGATTTAGAATGCTTCCTAGTAGAATTCATTTTCAAATTAGCTAAGATTGTTTATAAAAACAGAAGTAATTGCTAAGAAGAACTGTTCTTTCTTTTGCTCTATTGATTTTAATAAAATAGGATTAATAAAAAAGTGCATTTTGTGAAAACGTTTGATACAATTGCATGACAATATTCATTTTATATTTACTTGTATTTCAAACATTTTTTCTTCTTTATTTTTTAAATGGAGAAATTACATGCTGAATTATTCAATTCCAATGTTTACTAAATTGACTAAAAATATTTAGCTAAAATCTTTCAAAAGAAAACATTTAGCTTAAGATAATTAAGGGTAAAATATTTGTTACTGTCGGAATGAGTTGAATGTTACTGGAATTTTGAAGATTTGTAACACACACACATATATAGCGAAAATACGGTCTTGAATTTTTCAAAAGATAAAATGTTTTGCATTCTGTAGTTATGCTCTGATTAAAAACATGACTTTTTTATTTTTCAAAATTCACAATCAATGGCAATTTGGTCATGACTATATATTCTACTTCTGAAATTTAGACACACTTCTTGAATCATTATTGAAACAAATCAAATGTTAAATTTAATCTTTTTTTTTTTCGAATTTCCCAAGCTTAAGTAAAGAAAATGTTTGTAGTTGCTTAGAAAGTCAAAATTCAGAAAATGCAATCATGCTTTAGAAGAACAGGAAAACAATTAGGTATTTTTAAATAATCTTTGCATCTTCAAATAAATAGGCTGTTCGCAAATATACTGATAACTGCTTAGTAAATAATTAAGAATATTTTACGCTGAATCAGAAAAACGGAAGCTTCGCATAAACCCTAAATTAAAGGACACATTCATTAAGATTTATATCTGAAAAGTGCATGTACACCTCTTTATATACAACTATTTTACCAATGCAGTTATGGGTTTGCATTAAATGTATTAACGTCATTTACTTAGTCATTTCTGTAAATTTTTTAGATTGCCTTCATGTAATAATTTCAGAGATTTATCTTTCCCTATCGCCAGAGAACATTTTGGATTAACAAATATTTTTCATAAAACAGGAACTCGAATGAGTTCGAAATTTAGTTTTTAAATATATAAGGCTTAAGATATCGAAATTTCTAGCAGTATTCAAACAAAAATTATAATTTTGTAAACTTCGTTTTTAAAAAATATTTTAATTTCTAAAAGGGAATTTTTTAAATTTAGCCTTTTGTGCACATGTTTTAAACCAAAATGTGGGCAAGGTGCATTAAAACTAAAAATTTCCCCTTTTGGGTGTATTTGGAATTTAGTAAGGTGTAACCCCTTTTAACCCTGTTAAAATTACGTCAAAATTCCCGTTTACAAAATATTGCAATTTTTCCCTTAACCCCCAACTTTTTCCTGGAACCTTGAACATTTTACGATTTTCTTCGTAAAATAACCTCTCTATAGCGAAGTACATTTTCTTGTAAAACGAATTTTTCCTTTTATGATACAATTTTTTTTCTTTTTTTTTAAAGTATTTCTGAAAAAATTTCCAGTTTTTCTCTCTTTAACACATTTTATGTTGGTCAAAAATTTTGAACTAGTTTTATCAGATCCTAACTCGCCTAGAGCAATAGTGTTCTGGACATTTCATCCAAGAAGTGAAACCCTTAACCCCATTACCTAGTTGACTAGAAACATCTTCAATATCCTCTTTCACCCTCAGTGCAGTTGTCCCGTATCCCCGTGTTCTAATTATAAAAAAATGCATGTTTAGCATTACTTGCATGCTTTAAATTATAAAATGTCCTTATATAAAATTCATTAATTTTAGTGTAAAACTATTTTCTTAATATTGAAGATACAGTGAATTCTTCTACATTCTTTTCTTGTTTTCCTTGCAGTTTTTCTTTCTTTCCTTTTTGATGGGTATGATATATAAAATAAACAAATATTAATTCTAAAAAATGGAGTGAAGATTTACCTTTTCTTAATATATAGCGTTTATGAATTTAAAATTTGTTTTATGTGGTTCACATAAAGTATATAAAATGATGAACCTCTATATAACGAATTTTCCATATAACGAACTCTTTTCCAGGATTTAGCGACTTTGTTGTATAAAGAGGTCCGACTATATTTATAATATAATTTAATATAAATATAAAACACTTATCATCTCAATTCCTAACGTGATAGTGCATTTTTAATTTTATTTTATAGTGCATAGATATTTTTTTGTCTTCTTAAAATCGGATATGCATACACGGTTCTTCAAAATATTCCATTGTTCCTTAAACTTTAACTTTGTTCTTCTGCACTGCTTGAGGCTTGAGTTATTCTTGATCGGGAAGGCGGTCCTATAGGAAAATGTCATTCCTGTTTTGTTGATAGACGTTCGACTCACCCACAAATTACAGTTGCTTGAGGGTGCATAATTTTTGTCAAAGTACACTGCTTGAGATAAGTATTGCAAGTCATATTTTCGACTTTTGAAAAATCATCCATCATTGTGGTAGCAGCTGACATTATTCAATTCCTACACTATTAACTCACACTCTCTATATATTTATTTATTTATTTGTTTATTTATTCATTTATTTATCTTGGGGGAAATTTTCAATCATTAATAAAATACATTTTAAAGCGCACAATTGAGCTGAATATTTATATACATGAATATTTTGGATGACAATACAATAACTTAATTATAATTAATAAAAATTAATTGGTTAAAACTAATTATTATTTAAAGAAATAAACACACAGCCACTTTGGCATCCTTTTTGGCAACTTAGCGACAATTTTGGTGACTTGTGTCAAAACTTGAAAAGGTTTTTTCTCACGTTTTAAAGCATTCAGTTGAACTGAAATTTTATTTACACCATTGTTTTGGATGATTAAAAATTAATTCCCCTTTTAATGTTGTGTTCTGTTATATATAATACATATTTATATTTAATTGAAAATTTTAATAAAAAGTAGCTAAAAAAAAACTTTTTCTTTGATCTAAGTAGGAATTGACTTAATTTTTTTATATTTTTTTGTATTGCATATAGTTCAGAATTCATTCACTCAGTAATTAAAATGTGAATCAATACGTTTAAATGTTCTCTTCAGTTACATTAAAATGTCTTAATTTTCGTATATATATAGTTGTTTTACATGCAAAATTTCTTATAATTCTATACATATATTATGATACAAATAGTCTATCTATTTTTAAGAGTCGATATAAATTATCCTAATAACTGTTAAAATCCATTCTATGAATTCCTTCTCAAAAGGTGAATCGAAAATATTTTTAAATTAACTGTTATGTGCAAGTACTATTTTCTGACAACAGTTACAACTGTTTAAGGCATGAATAAGTTATATCCGATGCATACAAAATATTATATTTAAAAAAGGGAAAAAAGAGATATATTTAATGTTTCTTTTTCAGTTTGTTTTGATATTCTATTTAATGGCTCTAGTTTTCAATTAAATTTAACTTCACCATATTGTTTCGTTAATTTTATAATGCATCCTATTCCTTGCTTTTCATTTATATAGTTTAGTAAGTAATAATGAACTTTTTAATATTTATAAATATTTTAATATATTTTTTTCCATTTCTATGTCTGGTATTATTTTCAAAATTGCAGCTTATTTTTTGCCCTTGAGTTTAATTTCTACAATTTATAAATATCCAAATTTGTTACTTGTATTTAAGTATTCAATGAAAAATTGATAACAAAAAACAATAACTAGAATTTTTAGATATTAAATTTCCCTTCGTAATTTGCTTTTTTATTCTATTAAGCAATACAGATTACATAAATTTATAGATACAAGGATATTGGTGTTATAAATTCTACAATCTCATGAAAACTACTTTTCGCATGATTTAAAAAGTATTTTCTTAAGTTATATAAATTTAAAAAAAAAAACAATAACTCAATAATTTAATAATTTTCTTAATTCACATTTTAATGTAAATTGTTAAAAACTATAGAACGTTCGAAGAGAAAACTGATATCAAAAATTCTCGTATGTAATCCAAACAATACACGATCTTAATCATCAAAGAAATTTTAATTGTAGTTTCCTGGGATGGGAGCACTTAGTTTTCTTCCCAACCTTCATCTAATTTCATAACATCTTAGATGATATAAAAACACTTTCAAATTTCCCTTTTTAATAAATAATATTTAAAATTTAAAATATAACTAATAAAAATTAATAAAAAGAAAAAAATTACTTTGATATGAATAAATTTTACAAGTATAAAATAAAATAAATATAAAAATTGGCGAAAAAATCATGATAGAAAAACTTTTCATGGTGGGAGTGGGTAGGGCGATGCCTAGACAATCCGGAATCTGAGTTAAAGCGAAAAATATTTGAATGCAAAAAGTTAAAATGAGTTGGTATCGAGTGGCGCTTCTGTGATTGGCTGATCAGAGAAGCCAGCTATTTTTGCATTTAAGTTTAGGTGAGAAGCTCGACCAATCATTGAGTAGTAAATGGAGAGAATTTAAGAATAAATAAAAGAATAATTAATATAGATAAAAAGAGCATATTTAGGAATTAAAGTAAAGCAGGATCAATTAAGATTGATCTGGGTCTGTGGAAATTAAGATGAGGAGTATATTTTTAGATAAGAAGTTATAATTAATTGTGTTTGACTAATAAACATTTAAGGTATCCGACTATGTTCGGAACCGTGATTTTAAAAAAGCGCGTAAATGGATAGTTGTCATAATATTTAGTGCCACTCAGATTAGAATACATGCATAAAATTGTTTTAGGAGAATTTTGACAAAAAAAATTATTTAAATACAATATTTTGGCAAAAAATTAACTTAGAATAATCTTATTTCAAAATGTTCTACTTTTGTGAAAAATGTTTCTATTACAATAACAGTTCAGACCTCTCCACAAAGGCTCAACTAGAATTTTTGAAAAACTTGCATTATTTTCAGAGATACCACCAATTGAAATAATTATTGGCGTTTTTTTCATAAAATTGCTCCCCTTGTTATCGTAAAATATGGATAAACTCACTTATAAGTTATATATTTCTAAAATTCTAGTTGAGCCTCTGTAGAGAGGTTTGAGCTATATACAGGCAAAATATTATTATAATAGAAGTATTTTTCACAAAAAGAGAACATTTTGAGATAATATTATTCTAAGTTTTTTTGCCAAAATATTGTATTTAAATAACTTGTTTTTTCAAAATGTCCTTAAAACAGTTTTATACATGTATTCTCTAATCTAAGTGACACTAAATATCATGAAAATTATCCATTTATGCGCTTTTTTTATAATCACGGTTCCGAACGTAGTCGGATACCTTAAATTAGAATTCGAATGCTTCAAAACTTCGGCAATATTAAAAATTTCTGTATTACTTAAACTAATTATTTTAACAGAATCAAACAAAAGTATTTATCAGCAACAGAACAATTAATAGGATTCACTATTAGTGCATCCAAACCTATTTGGTTACAGAAGAAGACTTCTACACGATATTAAAAACTGAAACTAATTGGTAAAAATTGTAGTCGGAAGAAACAGATTTTTCAAGTTTAAACATGGGAACCTTCCTAAATGATTGTTTTGGGAAATTCAGTATTTCCCCATCTAGAAAGATAGGAAGGTCAAAGGATTTATAGTTAATTATAAATCGTCAGAGAGAAACGTATCTATTGGTAAAAGATTACTGTACAGATGTCACACATTCTCCATGAAGACAAAAACAATCTAATATTTTTAATTAATAATTTCGGTTTATAAAATGAAAATAATTTTTCCCCGTTAAAGTGAGAGAAAAATATACATTTTAGTTTATCGTAAACAGTTTTTGAAATTATACTAAAAATACCCAGTACTTGCAGTAGTTTTGAAACACAAATGCAAATCGTCTTCTGTTTTGCAAAGTAATTTAAATTCGTATAATGGAAAATTTTCATACAGGAACATATCTTAAAATAAGTGTGTGCGTGTCTGTGTGCGTGCGTACGTGAAAATTTTAATTCTCGCTAAAAGGCTGAAGAATTAATTCTTTATGTATTACTGATCAAATTCATTATTAATTTTCAAAATTTATAATTATACTCTGAACATGTAAGAAAACATGCCTTATTACAATCAGTTGATCCGTGATAACTATTCTGTGCAACCGATAATAAAAACAACATATAGTAATTCAGTTGACAAAACGTTTAATAAATCTATGAGTTATAGACTCGATAACGAAAGTAAGTGCTTTTCTGCAGATTATTCTCTTATATATTTTACCCACACTCAAGCTAATGGGGCAAAAGTAATCTGTTGAAGAAAATATAGTACTATAAAAGCAAAGAAAAGATGTGTAAAGAACCAAAAAAAAGAAAATTCTTCGGCAAAGAGGTACTCTCCTCTACGTTAGGTTGTTCTTTATCCGCTTCTCAGAGTAAGCATCGTTACAGAAATCTCGAAGCAGTTGCAATAATGAAACTTTGATGCTGTTTGAACAAGAGAGGATTTTCCTGCGTAAGACTCGATAAAAAAAGATTTCTCAAGGTATATTTGCGTTGGCTTGAGAGTACTAAGAAAAGAAATAGGAAGAGCTTCTTTTTATTTCCAATCGTTTCATTTTACATGATGTGATATATTTTAATCAATGCGAATTTTTTTTTATTTTTAGAAAGCATTTTACTATTAAATTTTTATCAAAACCAATTAAAATTGTGATTAATTCAGATATTATAAAACAAACATAATTCTCATTTTTAAATTTAAGAGAATGAGAATTGGCAGGGATTATAGAAATTTGGGATGTCTCCAAAAGATAAAAAGTGACTTTTCGTTATTCAAAAACAGCATAGTGCAACATATTTAAAGAGCCGGCTGGGTGGCTTGGTTGGTTTTTCGCTGGTTTTCGGCACCCAAGATTGAAAGTTCTACTCGGCCCCAGTCGGGGGATTTTCATGATGCATAAAATCAACAGCAGCCATGTCGTATGACAATACGGCATGTAAAAGAACCCTAGAGCGTCTATTTGGCTGGGTCTCTCGGAAAAATTAAGTCCTAGTGCAAGGTCACTTCGCCAGAGTTCAGGTGTCTCTGGCGTCAAAATTACTTGTGGCAATTGGTATCGACTCTATGGTTGCTCGCTAAAAAAGTGATACTAGCTCCTTGGGGAATGTAAGAGGTCTGCAAAGATTAAATACCAATAAGTAGCTCCATTAGGGAAAAAAAACATATTTAAAGGCAAATTTCTTATCTGCTATAAATATTTGATTTTTTTCATACAGTTTTAACTAGAGATTTGTATGCTGTATATATTAAAAGGAAGAAATATTTGTTACTTATAAGTAACAGATTGACTATATTTTTGTCAAAGCCCCTGAAAAAGAATCAGGTATGATTAATCATTTAATCATTTTGAAAACTTATACTGCTCTAAATTTATCAATCTTTTTTCTTTTTTTTTTAATTTTTCTGAACAGTAGATTAACGTATCCTCATACTTTCCAAACTTGTATTCGGTTTTAAAGAAACTCGAATTTTGCTGAACAAAATGATTATTAGAATTAAAAAAATTGAAAAGTGATTATTGCTCACATAAATGCATGATTAATACATATCATAAATCCATTTTATGGATTTAATATTCTATTTATAAAGAAAAAATAATATAAAAAAACAAAAATGTTTCATCCAATTTTTATATGTATTCAGTAATAGTTTCTGCTATAAATGAATAAAGTTAAAAAAAGCAAGCTAATACATTTTTTTTGCTTCGAAAAGCATCATATTTACATTTTTGGTCCCAACAAATACTGGAATTGGAGGTTAATTTCATATTTGTGCTTAAGAGTGAAGGAAAAATACTACAGTGATTATAATGCAAATTTCAATTTTATACTCAGGTATTTCTTAAGAAACAGGCGTGTGTTTTCAATTCGGCACACACTGTCTTGATACGCACTGTCTTGGAGAGGTAGATTATAACAATCTCATGTATTGTTTTTCTAATCTAATTTTATTCTTTTCTTCTATAAATTTTAATACAAATACAATATTTCTAAAGGCCAATCTCATTTCATTTCCCAATTTTATAGCATTAAACCCTGTGTTTTGGCAGGTGTGTTCGTGGTTTCTACAAAATGAAATTTTATTAGCTTATGCGTGCATTACTCAACGACTGAATGACGTTGAGTAACGATTATATAGATGGGTTTTCTACTCTTCTCATATTCTCTGTTCTTATAGTTCTCTAGCTGAGAGAACGTGGAGATTTATGTTCCAAGACAAATAGAGAATGAACGTAAAAACGTTAACTTAATTTTTTTTTAAATATACTTATAAATTCGTCTCTGATGTTTTTGTTTGTTTTTTTTTTGGTTCTAATGACTATTTCTACGATGCGTTTATTATACGCATGTAAGTCTTCTAAAAACTGTTCATTACTGAAGGAAAAAATTTTTAAAAGAGATAGTCTACATACAGTTTTCGCGTAATTAACCTTGAATTATATGTTTTCACAGATAGGCTTATAGAACTACAGTAGTAAAAAATATTTATGATTAACTATATAATAAGCCAATTTTTGTCATAATTTCAACATATTTAAATTTCTCCAATAAAGAAATTTTAACAAAACAAGTTTTTTAAATAAAACATCGCGTTTTAATTTAAGTCTTTAATATTTAAGTTTTGACTTTTAATCTAATCAATAAAGTTTACCATGAATTATACACCATTTTACACTTAAAAATAGAAAGCACCGTAATAATGAAACAGTAGAAGACTATTTCAGAAATAATATTTCTCCATTTTGCTATCAAAATTCTGTTTAAATTCACCCATTTTTTTCCTTTAGAAAGAAGAAGACTGAAAGAATGAAGAAAAAGACTGAAAAAAAAATAGATTTGGTTTTTCAAGAGAAAAAAAAATATTCCTAGACAGAAAATCTCTACTTCAATTTATCGCTCGAGATTAGTCTTTCGAGAGATCTGACATGTCTGAAATCATATTTTCTTTTTCGTAATCATAATACTGCTTGTTTTTATGCTGTCAATGACAGTTTAGTAGTATTGTTGACTTGGAGACTCAATTTTACATTATACCAACATTAATATAGTAAACTTATACAAACTCGGGCCTAAGAAGCCTAAGCATTTGGTAATCACATCATTTGTATTTGATTTACACAATATGACAATTTTAAGTCATAAATTAAATCTGCAATATCACCTATCTGTAAACAACTTATTACACTTTAACATAAAATTAATCTAACTTAAATATGTACATCTAAAATCCTGGATAAAAACCACCATAAAGGGTAAAATATTGTGTGAACAATCGTCATCCTTTGTTTAATATTTTAATACAAAGAAAAAAAACCAATTTTAATTTTATAAGAACTGAAAATGAAATTTAAATCGTTACTAGATATAAATCGACATAAATTTTTAAAAAATGTTTATTTATTTATTTATTTACTTTTTGTGCAAGAATTAATTTTATGAAAAATAAAAATGGAAGCAAATGATAGAATTAGTAATTTTGATACCCACACATGATTATCACAATGTTTCTTGGTAGTTTTTCAAAAAGCTTTTTCATTAAAAATATTGACGTATTTCATTACTAATAAAGAATTTCTCAACTTTATTCATTAAACAAAAAGCAAAAGCCTGAAAATGTGTGAGGTTCAACAAAAAAATAAGGCATCACTAAATAATGAAAAAAAGGTAAGAAAATTATGTATCATAAGATTTGAAATAATCTTTTTGTTATTAAGTGTTTGAAGAATTCCTCATAAAAATTAAAATACGAGGTATTATGGTTTCTAATTATGGTGTCTTAGTTTATCAAGAAGAAATACAATATATGATAATATGTTACTAAAATTACAAAGTATATATATATATTATCATTTTCTTCTTCATATTAAATCATACTAAAACAAAATTTATCTTATGCATCATAAATTGGACTTAACATTACATAAATAGTATTCTCAAGGTATATTTAAAATCGGAGCAATTTAAATAATGTAATTAGAAAGGCATAAAATAAATTACATAATCTAATTGTTTAAGGTATCCGACTACGTTCGGAACCGTGATTTTGCAAAAGCCTGTAAATGGATAATATTTACGATATTTAGTGTCACTTAGATTAGAATACATGTATAAAACTATTTTAAGGACATTATGACAAAAAAAATATTTAAATACAATATTTTGGCAAAAAATTAACTTAAAATAACCTTTTTTAAAAATGTTCTCCTTTTGTAAAAAATGCTTCTATTGTATTAATATTTTACCTGTATACAGCTCAGACCTCTGTACAGAGGTTCAACTAGAATTTTTGAAACGCATAACTTGGAAGTTGGTTTATCTATGTTTTACGAAAACAGAAGGGAGAAATTTTAAGAAAATACGCCGATAATTATTTCAAATGGTTGTAACTCTGAAAATAATGTGATTTTTTCAAAAATCATAGTTGAGCCTCTGTACAGAGATCTGAGCTATATACAGGCAAAATATTAATACAATAGAAGCATTTTTTACAAAAGGAGAACATTTGAAAAAAAGGTTATTCTAAGTTAATTTTTTGCCAAAATATTGGTATTTAAATAATTTTTTTTGTCATAATGTCCTTAAAACAGTTTTATACATGTATTCTAATCTAAGTGACACTAAATATCATGAAAATTATACATTTATGCGCTTTTTTAAAATCAATCATGGTTCCGAACGTATTCGGATACCTTAAAAACACACAAGTGTAAACAGAATAAAGAATTACATTTTCAAATTAATCATCAAAGTTAGGATAAACATTTTTTTTTACCTCTTAGAGTATCTTAATAATAATTGTTAAACTTTTTATGTTAGTGTGCCATTTTAAAATGTACGTCCAAGTTGAATTTAAAAAGTGACGTTATTATAGCTTCAAAACACAATAAAGGCTTTTATCTACTCTAGGTTTTGTTTTTCTACGATTGCTCAAATATATCTAAGACTACAACAGCGTTTTTGAAACTGTGGGGCCCTCCTCCCTAGGAGGGGCGTGGTACCCCTACGTTGGGGCGGAGGTGTATTGAAAGGTTAAAAATAAAAAATTTAAAATAAGAATTAATTTACCGAAAGGAAGTAAAAGTAAAAGACATTTTGACATAATAAATATTATATACACATTTACACTGATATAATTCATTTATTAATGTATTATAGTACTCTACATAATATTTTTATAATTAATTTTTATTAATACTAAATTAAAAATTAATTTCGTGATTACTAGTGCCTCATATAGGCTTGTTATATACTAAATCAGCGTTTCTCAAACTGTGGGGGGCAGGATAACCTTGCAAGGAGGGCACTAGCATATCAAAAAGTTAAAAATAAAATACTTAAAAAATTGCATATTTACTGAAAGGAAGCAAAACAAAATACATTCTGACGTAATAAAAAAGTAAAATACACATTTACATTGATATAATTTACTTATAAATGCATCTGTACTGCATAATGTATTTGACAATTAATTTATCAATACTAAGTTAAGAACCCGATTAATAATTACAAGGGACTCCTATGGGCTTGTCATATACAAAATTATACACAAAATGTAATACTTATCTTGATATTTTATACGGTTTATTATTAAAGTCATATTGTAGCTTTAGCATGTAGCTTTTAGTACGTTAATTTTGAAATCAATACATTGTTATTGTATGGAGGGGGGCGTGATGAAAATTATGATTGAAAATTGAGTCGCAAGTATTGAAAGTTTGAGAAGCACTGTACTAAATATAACACTTATCTTGATATAATTTGTATGGTTTATAAGTAAATTCGCATTGTAGCGTTAGCGTTAAAGTACATTTTTATTGCATTCATTATATTGCTATTGTATAGGGAGGGGGTGATGAAAATTATGATTGGAAATTGGGTCACAAATATTAAAAACTTGAGAAGCACTGGACTACAATGAAAGTTACATTCAGACCAATGTTTTTATTTAGAAAACTCCTTGCAGCTCTACATTTTGAATTGAATTTTTAGATAAGTTCCTGATTCTTTTAAATATTAAAAATGATGAATCCTGATTGAATGACGGCATCCCTTTTGGGTTCATTCAGATTTAATCCATCTTAGATTCATTCAGATTTAATCCATCTTGTGGTCTTAAAGAACAAAAGATATTCAGTAATTAATTGGAGATTGTGAAATTCCCATGGTTGTTATTATTTTAAGGAAAAATAATGAAGATCGTAGCAGAGGTACAGGAACAAATAATATTTCATTACAGTTACGTTCCACAGCACAAGGGGACACAAGAGCATACATAACGCACATTTTAGGACACGGCATCTTACAAGAAGGAAAGGCAATTCCTCACCACATGCATGATCTATCATAGACCGAACTCATTCATGGGGGAAAAAAAAGAAAAAAAAAATTTTTCCTCTCAAAATAACAAGTAGCGTCACATGGCTGTCGCTATTAGTAAAGGGAAAGCAGCTTTCATATATATAGTAGCGTTACAACATCATTTATTGAAGTCAATTTCGTACATGGCTTCCATAATCTTATCGAAATCGCTACCATGTCATCGATAATTGTATAATGTTTTATTTGTGTATTTAAGATCATTGTAATACTTTTTACAGTAATTTATTACTAGTGAAACACAACACTGAAATATCTATTATCAATAAGCTGTGATTAGGTTCAAAAATATTAAACTAAATCAATAATTTATAATAGATCATATGTGTTAAGTTAAAACATACTTGCCTTTAACACCAGTACGACGGACTACTCCATTTCAACATCTAAACATTAAAATTATTTTATAAAGCTGGTATAGCCTGAAGATAATTCATTTTAATTCTCTTGACATTTATTACATTTATATAGTAATTCACACAAAGTTTAAGGTAATTAGCTTCATGCAAACTTAAGTTATAGATAGATTTACCTAAGCGCCTGAACGCTGTCAACTGTACATGGCCGCAATTCCAATTATATTTCAAATTTCGTTCTTTTACGCGGTTTCTCTACTGTGTTTTGAATGTATTAAAGGGTAGAATCGTGAAATGTTGATATTTGCAATATGGTTATTCTATATTCTGTTTCTAATGCACCAAAACCTGCCTCTGAGATTTCATTTCTCGGAAAAATAGCCCATGCTCTTTTGAGTTATAAATTCTTTGATTTTTTTTATTAGATTTCCTTTTGTTCTTGCGGCTTTCGATGAATACAAAATATCTCTGAAAATAAATCTTAATGCAGAACATATTAATTGACGAATAGTTATTTCCTAATACGACTTATTATCCCTATACTCAGTTTGTGTTATTATAATAACGAGAGAGGAATTAAATACCCTACATACAGTTTAACAATCCGAAAAAAGATAAGCAAAATTTAATAAAAATGGGAAAAAATGAATGATATATGACGAGAAAATGAATGCCAAAAATTTAATTACGGTGATAATTAAATAATTACATTTTAATTTTAAAGCTAAATATCAAATATTCAATGATAATATTTTAGTTTTAATGACTTTTTCTTCACAAGTTTGTACTGCCACACAATCTTTTTTTTTTTTGAAAGCTTTTCTTCAAATAATAAATTACTGAAATTAAAATATGGTTTTATAATTGTAATAATTCCGGTGAAAATGCATGTGCAAATTTATGTGTACTGTCATACATATAAGCTCATTACAAGAAACTTTTCACAGTGTAAAAAATAAAGTTAAATAACAAATCGAATTTAATTTGCGTATCTAAATATCGTAATTAAAAGTACTGATATTCATATAATGGATGCATGGTGAAACCAGGAGACGCAGATACGTTTTGGAAGCTTTTTGATAAACATTTTAAAGTCCTATGAGCTCAATTGAACTATACACTTGAATATCTTTAAATAAAATTTTCCTTTTTGTATTAATTGCTTAATACGTGTCAATATTCAAATAAATAATCAAAAGGTATTATGCGAATTTTGAATGTGAAACAATTGCTTTCAAGTATCAGATTTAAAACTTCAAAAGTTATTTTTTCATAACATTTTATGATTTTAATCAAATATAAAACTATTTTGCAAACATTGCTTCATGATTTTTCATGAATACTGAAAGTGTAATGTGCAAATATCGAGTTAAGTTGTTTTTTTTTAATTCATATAAATACATAGTATAGTACCAGAAATGAAATATACGTTTCAGATATTAAAAAATATGCTGTGAAAATAAAATTAAAAGAAATAAAACTAAATGGTATTTTGATATCCTTCCTTCCAAGTTTGGCCATCAAATCATGCAAGAAGTTTTCACAAAAATATCCAAAACAAGACTTATAATTTCTGCCTTTAGTTTCTCAAACTCTAAGCATTGTGCTTCCATCAGGCATAAATCCTGTAAATGAGAAACAATTAGGAATCTGAAACTCACATACGGATAATGCACAAAATATCTTCTTTCGAAACAAATTAAAATTTTCCACAAAATCTGCAAACATGACACTTAAACGAAAATTAAATAAACGCCACGTTTCTAAATTAGGAGCCTGGATGAAATTTCAGAGGTTTACCGTTACACCTCCATATCTAGTATTATCATAATGTTGGGTAATTTTGTTCTTTCTCGAATTATAGTGTGGCAATGGAATGAAACTCTTGTAGATGAAATAGTGTAACGAAAAAGATAAGGGCTGAATTATATTACATTAAAGGAATTCGGATGTGTGATTGGATTTAAAATATCAGCTAAACTTTCTAGTTTTTTATTTAAGTGGTACATTAATGACTAATAATCTAAGAAAAATAAATTTTTGTTGCAGATACAATTGACAACTGAGGAAATACAAAGTTCATTTTTTATATTTTTAAATATTATTTATGATTCTTGAGTTTATCAAAAAAAGAAAAGTAAATGCAAATGAAATTTTAAAACATTTAGTATAGTTATTTTCAGTCGAATGGTGTCTCTGTTTTAAAAGGAAGTATCTTCGATAAGATTTCCCATTTTGAAATTTACAAAAGAAGGAAAATGTGCTATAAATATTTTGATTAATATGTACTTTGTTTATAAGCTTGCTCTCTTTCTCAAAAAATGAAAATAATAGAGTAAAATCAATATTTTTGTTACCTTTTTCAGAACATATATTAATGTATTTAAATACCTTCATTTTTTCTTCAACATCATTCAAGCTAAGCAAAATAAATCTTTTCTGGGACATTAATGAAACAAAAGACGTAACACATTGGTTGTGTGTGTGTGGTATGCAAAATTCACAATTTTATCTCTAAAGAAATTGAGATTATTTGCACCTATAAAAATGGAAACCTTTTGAAAAGTTTGAAACCTAAGAATTTTCATCATATGAATTTAACTACTACCTAATTCTGAGATTTATTATAACTATCCGTAGTGATAGTAAAATAAAAAAAAATCAACTAGAATTAAAAACAAAAACAATGTAAAAAAATTCAAAATTTCAATTTCTTGTGCTTAATTGATGAATAACTGAATGGTGCTCTGATCTGATTAAGTGCCCCTCGGTAGTCTAGTGGTCAAGGTAACAGACTCGTGGCCAGCGTATTCTGATTTACAGTCTGATACCACTGAATACCCACCGTGCAGACAGAGCCTATGTACTTTAAATATGTCGAGGCTCAAACATCCCCCCGTTGGTGTGGTGTGAAAGTTAGGAAAGGAGAGCTTCCATATCATCCTTCGTTCACTTGACCAAGGGTCAAAATTACGAAGTCCATCACCGAACGCAATCATTCAGCTGAATAGTGCAACTTTATTATTCATTTTAATAGTATTAAGGTATCCGCGACTACGTTCGAAACCGTGATTTTAAAGAGGCGCATAAATTTATAATTTTCATGATATTCAGTGTCACTTAGATTAGAATACATGTATAAAAATATTTTAAGAACATTTTGACTAAAAAAAGTAATTTGAATAGCAATATTGACATTAAAATAACCTTTCTCAAAATGCTTCCCTTTGTAAAAATGCTTTATTAATAAATTTTTGCCTGTATATAGCTCAGACCTCTGTACAGAGACTCAACTATGATTTTTGAAAAATTCACATTATTTTCAGTGTTACATCATTTGAAATAATTATTGGCGTTTTCTCAAAATGTTCCCCCTTTCCCTGTCGAAAAAACACGGATAAACCCACTTCTAAATTATTTAAAAAATTTGTTGGCCTCTGTCAAGGTCTGAGCTATATACAGGCAAAATATTATTATAATAGAAGATTTTTCATAAAAGGGAGAACATTTTGAAAAAAAGGTTATTCTAAGTTAATTTTTACCGAAGTATTGTCTTAAATAATTTTTTTGTGTAATACTATTTTTAAAACAGTTTTTTATGCATTTTCTAATCAATGACACAAATATCATAAATATTATTTATACGCTTTTGCAAAATCACGGTTCAAAGGGAGTCGGATACCTTAAATCGTTTATAACTCAAAATTTTAAAAAAATTTTAATGCTACATATAAACACTAATATTACTAATTAGTAAAAATTCAATTAATATAATTTGAAATGTATTAATAGCAGGTAATTTGAGTATTATACTAAATAAGAACTTCGTAACTAACTAATATTTATTAGTTTGAAGTAATCTCGAACTTTAACTACATTTTCTTATGACGTAAATGTTCTTATTTTTAAAAAAATTCAAGAAAAAAAGAAAAATATCAAAATTTGGCATTCTAAATAGATATTCAGCCGACAAAACAAATAATCTTTTTTTTTAAAATATCAAAATTGTAACTTTTACTCTGCAATACTGATGTTTATTTAACTAAGTGACATAGTTCTGTATATTTATACAATTCAAAACTGTATTAAAATTTAAATTTTTGAAAGATCATATAAATAATTAATTGATATTTCTTAATTGATTTTTCGCAATTATCTATTTTTAGAAATTAAAAGAATATCCTTCTTTTTTCTGAATATTCGCAATAAGTAATGTTCTGTAATGGCTTATTCGAAAATGGAGTATAAACAGAGAGAGAGAATTATTTTATATTATAAGACACGTTATCTTGTTAGAAAATGCTATTATTACGAATATATAGTAGTCTAAAAAACTGTGGACACTTCTGGACATTTTTATGCTTTTTAAATTTGTATGCTTATAAAAAAAATACTGCGTTCACACAAACTGCGAAGGCGTGTATATCATTTTAAAGAGAATTCAATACTGAATACTTCAATGCCAAATTCCATACAAAAAACAAAATTGAGATGCTTACAATACAAAAATGTTCAGTTGCAAAAAATATTGATATACATACTACAGATAATAATGAGGTACCAGTACTTATGGTAGCCTTTATTTTTCATTACATCTCCACATCTATGTTTTATTGAGCTGATGATAGTTTTAATCTCGTCCTTTGTTATTACAGGATGCCAGGAAACAATAATAGCATCAATTAGTTCCTTTTTATTTGAAGGTAGCCTACTTCTGAGGAGAGTTTTCAAACGGTGGCATATGTTTTCTATAGGATTGAGGTGATGACTTTTCCTGGCCAGGATAAAATTCAATGTTCTTTGTACGAAACCACTCTTCCGATAATTTTGCGTTACAGGGAGCAGAATCTTGGTGAAAAATAAATTAAGCATTGTTGGGAAAGAGATCCCAAATGGAAGGTAGAAGTTTGGGTTCTAGAATAAAGCCAATGTACTTTCTGGCATTCAGTGTCTCATCTATGACATGAAGTCGACCGATACTATCTGCTGACATGTGTGACCAAATCATAAAACTAAAAGGGTTCTTCCTAGTTGCCTTAATCCAATCAGGATGTCGCCCTTCTCCTATCCTACCTCTTACATATTTTCGTCCACCACTACCAAATAACGATATCTGAGTTTCCATAGATCTATATCATAGTGGCCACTGATGTTAGTCTTTAGATCCTTTGTTCAATGTAGTCTATTTTTTCTGCTGTAAAATTTTTTTCGTGGAATTCTACCTCTTTGTCCAACATCTGCTAATCTTAATCGGACAGAAATACCAGCAACATTCAGATCACTTCTGGTAGCTGTTCATGACATTCTCCTATCTTGGAGACATATTCTTTTTATTCTTATGTCATCAATAGATGTAATTCCCTTTTTCGGTTGTTTTCGGCTTTATTTTTTACTTAATTTGTCTTTTAAAATCGTGTGCAAAACTTTCAGACTCCAGATGTAGTCACTAAATCAATCACCTGTCTTGTAATTTCAACATACGAAAGACCACTTCCTCGAAACACAATTATATTTCATCTCTTTCTAGTGGTCCAATCTACTCTTTTATTAGATGTCATTGCTTCTTGACTAAATAGTGTTGTATCTCTGGCCAGGAAACAGTCCGACCTTAATCTAAAACTTGTGGCACTGTTTGAAAACTCTTGTCTGAAAGAGGTGCCCATCATATTAAAGGAAGCTAGTTAATTTAGACTACAATTGTTTCCTGGCATCATGTAATAACAAACAATGAGCTTAAAACTATCGTCACATCAATGAAACATGGATGTGAAGCTGTAATGTAAAACAAAGGCTACCCTACTAAGTACCGATAACACATTGTTAACATCGCTATGTGTTGTATATCCATAATTATTGCAGTTGAACTTTTTTGTACTGCAAATATTTCAGTTTTTTTTCTTTATATTGAATTCAGTATTTCATTCCCTTTAAATTGATGTATACGACTTAGCATTTTGTGAAACGTATTAATTTTTTAAGAGCATACACATTTTAAAAAGGAACACAAAAATTTCCAAAAGTGTCCGCAATTTTGACCACAACTCTATATCAAATATTATAATATATTATTATTATCAATATAAGCAAATGATAACTTCCATAGTTTTCAAAAATTTAAATCATTCTAAAACATCTCAATACCGTTGTCTAAATGGTTTTGTTTTCAATCTGCAGTTCCAAGAAAAATCATTTTAATATGTTAAAGTATCAATTCTTTCAACAGAAGGTATTACTTTAGTGAGTACTGTTTTAAGAAATAAAAAAAAATCTTGCAATTTCTAAAAACCATTATATTTGTAATGATTATACTTTGATAAAAATCATATCGAAATAATTTTAATCCAGAAATATTTTCATTTAAGACCAGTTAAGTAAAATGAGAACATCTGCATTTCTCGAATCACTTTATTACATGAATATCACGTGTTTTTATCACAAAAATTTTCAGAGATTTTTATATAATATAAATTTAAATAAGTAAACCGTCTTGTAAGTCGTTTATTAAATTATTTTTAATGATTGGTTTATACCACACGAAACATTCATTTGTCATTGAAGTTGAAAATACTTCAGTCTTTTTAACTCCTCTCAAGGTTTCCGAATGAAATAGGATTAAAACTTACGAATGCCATTAAAAATTACCAAATTAATAAATTAATTCTAGAACAGCATTTAAATTAGAACTAAAAATGTATGTTTTCCTAAAACAAATATTCATTTTATACTTGACTCATACTTTTTTACAACAAATTCTGATTCCTTAGGCAACATTACTAAAATTCCCACAAGCTACCTACTACCTTCACACATATACATATGTATAAAACAATCCAAAATCTTCCAGCTAAATGCTACTCTAATGAACTTTTAAAAAAACTCAAGAAAGCGTTATCTGAGTTAATTATGAAAAAAAAAACTCAAATCAACTCATGGCCCAAAACCCGTAGGGTGGGGCCTACTTTGCCACCCCATTATACGTCACCATTGGGCTCTGAAGTGCATGGCTTTTCCCGATCAGGTGGTCGTCTGGCAGACCCCCAGTGTTTAAGCCCCCAACAAGCAGTACTCATTTATCGACTCACTGCGGTAGGGATGAAAGGCTGATCGCCCTTTCCCACCCCGGGAATAAAACCCCCCTGTGGTGAGGAAGCGCGTACCCACATTAACCACGGGATGAAAAAACATCTTAATTTATTCTCTCATGCAACTGAAGTTTAAGTATATTTTTTACTGAAATGTGATTCTTAAAAATTAAAAATAAAACTAAGTTTTGGTTTTAAGAAAATTATTACTATTTAAATGCACCCTTGTTTATAAATGAATATTCGCCTAAAAATTTTTTGGTTTTAAAAAAACAAATATTTTAAATTTAAATTTTTTAGATATTTTTTTACAAAAACCTTACAATTAGAAAAATGTTATTTTTTCTTTATCATTAACAGTGCATATTTCTAAATGCATTTATTTTATTTTCTGCTTTTGAAAGTCAGCTCTTTCAAGGGAAAGGCACGACTAAGGTATGTATTTGTATTTTAAAAGGTAAAATAAAATTACTGTAATTTTATAAATATTTATATCTTATAAATAGAATTATTAATAAATAATATTTATTATAAAAATGTTTTATATTCTGTTCTTTTTAATTTTTAAATTCATTTTTTTTTACAATTAAATAAATTTATTTAAAAAAGATATTAAATATTTTATATAATTATAAAATAATTGAATTAATTTTTCTGTAATATAAGATATATATTATTTTTATTATATTAATTATAAAATAATATTTTATAAATAATTATTGTAATATTATATATAATATTTTATTTATTTATATATTGTATTTCATACTATAAAGCTATTTGTAACAATTTTCTTTAAAAATATCCTTTTAAAATTTTTATTATGTTTTTATAATAAATATCAATCATTAAGAATTATATTTATGAAATATAAATACTTATATAATTACAGTAATTATGTTACTTTTTAAAATACAAAATAATTATCTAAAACATCATTGAATATTTAACAAACCTTTTTTTAAATATATATATAAATTTATTTAATTTTAAAAATAATTAAATGTATTTAAAACAAACAACCGATTGCGTGATTCGAACCGAGGGCGACCGCGTGGTAAATAGGTACTCTACCAACCATGCCGCGCTCAAAATGTAAATTTAAAACTTTTGTTAAAAGCTAAACAAATTCGAAAGGCTATTTTCTCCGGGTTGTCTTTTCCATTTGGCGGAATTACATTGAGGATTGAATATCTAAAGGAGTACTACTATTGCACAAAGTCGTCCCCCCAAATTAATTTTCTTAGTCTGGTACCTTCCCCTTGTTAGATCCATTAATATTACTCAATTAATCAATTATTACTTTTTAGTAAATAAAATTTCAAGCACAATATGCAAAATTAAATAAAATACAAATCTAAGCAAGAAAATGAATATTTTTATTTTCTATATTCTAGAATAATTGTATTCGATATATAACGCAATAAATATTTTGGGATACCCACGAAAAAAGGCCGTGAAATGCCAGGCTAAATGGATAGTAAACAGAACCGTGTATGACGGGGTAAAAAGGTTGAAGAAACATTGAAAAAGAGAATTTTAATGACATTAATACAGAAATCACAAAGGCACCAGTAAGTGCTGACACTGAGAGGGAAAGGGAAAATTTCCAAGGCGAAAAGTTACACACTTGAAGAAGCCCGTGCAACCCCGGGCCATGCAGCTAGTATATATACAAATATACATATATTTATTAATGATAATATTTATTTTTCAACAACATTTTAAACACACATTAAACAAAACTTTAAATATATACTGAATCTCTTACTAAATTTTTTTAAAAATTATTATTCTTGATCTTGAGTTCATTTCTTTTATTTTTATTTCAAAAGAGAAATCTTAAACCATTTAAAAAGTTCATTTAGTTGTCATTAACTCAATTTAAAAGGATCTCTCTAATTAACTCAATACAAGTTTAAAGGCTTAGTAAAACCCTTAAAGTTTGCGAAAAGGCTTTGATTTATTTTGACAAGAAATTTCTTTGATTATAAAAATCTTTAAGTATCATTTCAAGAAGACAATTTCTGAATATTTCTAAAAGAATACAAGTTTTAGTTTAGTACTTAAGACATTTTGAGCTTTTGAATATAAAAGAAAAACAAATTTGTGTGTGTGTCAGCAAATATTAATATGCAATTCTGGATTTCTTTTCCTATTACAAACGAAATGAAATGCACAATAATTGTGAAAAATGTCAGCGAACTCATCTTGATAAGCATTGGTTGCCACAAAAAAAATACTTAAGTTGTCTTCTTGTCTTCATAGATTTAAGATAAAACCTGTATAACATACGAATTACTTTCCTCTAAGTTTCCTCATGCTTAAAATTTTTAAAAAAATTTTGAAATGAAAAGTTATGCCTTTAAGAGTATTTAATTAACTCTTCATTTTACTTAATATACTTAGATAAAAGATTTCACAATATATATTTAAAATAAGCACTTAGGGTTGATCGCTTTTTCTGTGCTCTCATTGTAAAGTACTTAAAACTTATTTAGATATTTCCTCGAGCTCTTGTAAGTTCTGGTTCTAGTGGAGATCACTCTTTTTTAGTCTTTATACTATAAAAGTAAGGAAAGAATTATTCTAAAATTTCTACTTTGAGTTGAAAAACAAGCATTTGATTTCTTTTCGCATATAAACGTGATACAAAGAAGTATTTCTTGAAAAATGTGTGCTTATTTTAAACCAGGCTCTTTGTAAATAAAATAACAATTCCAACAATACTTTCTCACTATAATTTAGTAAATGAACAGTGAATTTGAGAATATAATGCTTTAAAGTAAAGAGTATAATGGTATAATATAATATTAATAGTGAGAATATAATGCTTTTTCGAGTAACGCTTTTGATGTACACGTTAAAAACTGATCTAATATTTACTTTTTCATTGAATTTTTATGCATAGAATCAAGAAAAATAATTTTTACTGGCGTGTTTCACAAAAAATAAGATTCAAACCTTTCATGAAAATATTATGCTAAAGGAATTATTATTATTTTTCAAAAATCATTTTATGTATTTCTATAGTGAAACATTTAAATCAGTTCTCTCGTCTACTTAAAGTTATATTCCTGCAGGATATTTGAAAAATTATTTTTCTTAATTATAATGCTTGTTTTCAGCAATATGTACGTTGTCTATTTAGAATTTTAACTTATCAGGTTGAGGATATTTATATTTATCATAGTGGTTCCTTTTTATAGCTGACCTATATATAATTTCCACACGAAAACACCCCAAATTTTTCCCTATTATTCTATACCGTTGTTTTAAACTGTTAATTTTCCCTTGGGGTACCAGCGCCTTTTTATGGGGTCCACGAAGGTTTCTCATTTAATGTAGAGATTTCATTCTTTTATAAACTCTAAAAAACCCCGGGGATAAATTCGAAAATGTGCCATCCTATTTATATTACTAATTGATCACTAAATTGCTTACTATTCTAGATCACCAACTAATACGGCCTACATTATTTATTTATTTGAAATTTGCATTTTGTACAATTTTTTGTATAAGATAATAAGGCTGAAGTAGTAGTCGACTTCAGCACTGCACTTCCTCATCCGATGGAAATCTCCCGTGTCATTATCAAAGGCTAATTATTAATTCTAGTTATATATTATACAATAATATACAGTGTTATAAAATGAAAAAAAAATTAAGTTCATTTCATTTATTTCTGAACCATGTGGCATCTCCCCCCAAGTATAGGGGGCAGATGCCACACACGCTTGTTTCCTTGTTGCAGTGTTATGGCCGTTTCTACATGCACCGTATGTTTAACATTATGCGTAACTCAATTTTTTTTGATATCTTTAAAAAAAAATAAAATACGTTTATGGACTTTAAATATGAGGAACGGAATATTATAAAAGTTGTACTCGCCACTTTAAATGTTTAAAAGATCGAAAAAAAAGCCCAATTAAAGACGATTAATTCAGATGAATTCATAAGCCACACTTAATGTTGAAGACAAGACACTTCACACAAGTGGCTCAAAATAATACATCTATCTAAACATAGAAGTACTGCTAACTGGCATCTTCTGCTCAGACCGGCCTTATTATTAGATCTGCCTGATGTTTTTGAGAAAAGCAGAATAGTTTTTAAAAAGTCTGTATAAGTAGCAGAGGCAGTCTTAGGAATTTTGAGGAGCGTTTAAATCCCTTGGCCATTGTTTGGGAGTCAGTAAAAGGTTTTCTAAATCTTGGGAATCCCCGGTGATAGGTCAATGCATCAAGAGGAAGGTTGCCGTTATCAAAAGCTTAAGAACCGCTTCTATATTCAATTCAGCTGTATTTAAGTAAAAGATGGAAATTTTAATTTATAAAAAAACATAATACATATATATATAAACATAATTATTATCACTACCGACAAATTATATTTCTTTAAGGTATCCTACTATGTTCGGGGAACCTTGATTTTAAAAAAGCACATATATGGATAATTTTCATGATATTTAGTGACACTTAGATTAGAATACATGTATAAAGTTGTTTTAAGGACATTTTGACAGAAATAATTATTTAAATACAATATTTCGGCAAATTATTAACTTAGAATAACCTTTTTTCAAAATGTGTTCTCCTTATGTGAAAAATACTTTTATTATAATAATATTTTACCTGTATATAGCTCAGACCCCCGTACAGAGTCTCAACTATGAATTTTGAAAATTCACATTATTTTCAGAGTTACAACCCATTGAAATAATGATCGACGTTTTGTAGAATTTCTCCCCTCTGTCGTAAACATGGATGAACCCACTTCTAAGTTATATATTTCAAACATTCTAGTTGAGCCTCTGTACAAGAGTCTGAGCTATATACGAACCAAAATATTATTATAATGAAGCATGTTTCGCAAAGGAGAGCATATTTTGAAAAATGGGTCATTCTATGCTCATTTTTTGTCAAAATATTGCACTTAAATAATTTTATTATTATAATACTATTCTTGAAACAATTTTCTATGCATTTTCTAATCTAAGTGACACTAAACATCATAAATATTATCTATTTACACGCTTTTGCAAAATCACGTTGGATACCTTAATTTAAGCTTTATATGGCATTTGTCTATTGTTCCCCACAATGTTCTTGTTCTCCCTTAACTTATGATTCAAGATAGCGATGAAGAAATATGTGTGAAGAAATTATGGAATTGTTCCCCAAACACTAAAATTAAGCTTTATTACATTTATGAGAAACTAGTAAGGGATAAAATATATATTAATCTTTTTATTTACATAACATGATTGGGTAGGAATAAATTTTGCAATATGCGGCTGACATAATTACAGATGTGTTGCTCAAATAAACCACCTGCTTTCAAATTGTATATTAGATAGCATCTGAAAGTCACGAACTTATAGGAAGTCTTCACACGTAGTTATGATAATGTGTTCCGTTCTCAAATATTAGTCAAGTACTTTATTGAAAATCAGCTCAAGAGTGATGCTTTAATAATTGATTGTGACTATTATTTCGCTGTCTATCATGTGTTTTCCAATTTCTCAGTTTCTCCCCCCTAGTAGGTTGGAAGCATCTACTTGTCAGAAAATCTTTCCAGCATTACTGTCGCAAATCATAGAGAGTTGCACAAAAGTAGATAAGATATTGCTGAAAAGTCTACGTAATCATTCTGTATTTAAGTAAATACACCCAACTCTTTTTTTTTGCACAGTACATACATTCCTTAGAAAACTGTGCAAAAAATTGCGTAAAAAAGTACATGCGACACATGATAAATTGGGTGATATGTACCACAACTTTAAAAAATTATGGCGGATGAAAAATCTAAATATTTCCCCCAAAAATAGTGCAAAGAAAGTAATAAAATCCATGCAACATATTTATAAAACAAAAAGATTTCATTTTTGTTACAAAAAAAATTTTTAATTAGTGTATAGTGAAAATTCAGCCAATAAGTACACACAAAATTTAAGAATTTAAATTAAAATTCGGAATATAACTAGTAACAAACTATATTCATTGTTACTTAATGACAAGAGTGAACGATTATTACGAACTGGATAAAAATGTTCATCGCCTGTAGACGTTCCAGATGTATCTAGAACAACTGCCGGTTTTGATTCGAATGAAGAATTACGTTCGTTATTAACGGTCTCTGTTGGTTTTTTTGCCGTTATCAAGTCTTGGTAGCGACAGTCCTTTTGGTTTCTCAAACTGATTATATAATTATTGATATACAGCTTCTCAATATTACATAAATATTTTAATGCAAGCTCCATGGCAGAATCATGGGTAAGAAATTGTTATTTCGTACTTGTAGAAAATTTCAAGACCTCGCGAATTGAATCAGATGTTAATAACTGAACTTCATCCTTTATTTCGTTTTTATCGACTACTTCAGTGTTTCTCAAACTGTGGGGCGCGCCCCCTGGGGGGGGCGTGATAACCCTACGAGGGGGACACGAGCCTATTGAAAAGTCGGAAACAAAAGTTTATTTAAAATAATTATTAACTTACTGAAAGTAAACAAACAAATAGATTCTGATATAATAAAAAATAAAATACTCATTTACACTATAATACACTTATAAATGTGTCAGTACTGTACAATGTATTTTATAATGAATTGATTAAAGATTTTAAGTTAAAGACATGTTTAATAAATACCAGTGACTATAGATTTGTCATGTATAAAATTATATATGCCAATATTAACACTTATCTTGATTACTCTTATACAATTTAAAATTAATTCCTTAAAAAACGATTAAAAATTGCGTGATTTATTCCCCAATGCCACCATTTAGCACGTAGGTAAGCGTGTGTGGTGTATTGAGGGTGGGTGGTGGTAGAAAAGGAATAAATAAGTACATCTTCTGAAATAAGTAAATCCTTCGAAAACACTGCCAAGGTCATTTTATTGCTTTCCAAAGCCTTCGGAATAATTTTATGGATAGCAGTTCACAGAAAAGATAGTATTTCGGAAGGACGCATATATACGTCTGGGGCAATTAATACACTGGCTGAGTGAGACGTTTATATACGTCGGGGGGACGTAAGGGGTTAAAGTCGTATTGTAGGTTTAACGTCAAAGTATCATATTATTGCATTTAATTCATCGTTATCGTATGGAGAGGGGCGCGAGGAAAATTATGATTGAATATTGGGTCGCAAACATGGAAAGTTTGAGAAGCACTGGACTACTTTATTGTCAAAAATTGTCATACAGTCAATCAAATCGACCTTATTCAAAAGGCATGTGTCCCCTTTTTGGAATTCGTGCTAGAACAAAAATAAAGTTCGTGTAAAAAAATTCTTAACTCCGTGTACCGTGTTCTTTTTAAATTTTCCGTGTCAACGAGACATATTTGAATTTGATGAGGTTTGTCCATTAAAACTTATTTTCCATTTAGTTGCTTAACACCAATCAACTGTAACATTTTTCTCGTCTGGCATGCATTACTTCTTTTGTGACATATTTCTAGTGGGCATTTTGCAATGCACAGCTCGTAATATAAAAAAATATATTTACAATACTCTGGTGTGCAAAAAAAAGGAATAAATACATAATTGTAGATTTTTCAAAATACTACTTGAAATATTTATAATAAAAATTATTAAACAAGACAAAAAAGCATACTTCATTAATAATCCAATCAAATTTGATATATCTCTCTTTTATTGTGTATGCGAATTAAAAGATTAAAAAGACAAGCACTTGTGCTTATGTTTGCGCGATTTTAGTTTTGTGCTTGTATTTTTAAAAACTTACTACCACTTTTTTAAGTATTTAAAAATAATGGCACAAGACAATTCAGTCAGATGAATTAAGATGGGAAGAGTTGAGTTGAGTTGGGTTTGGTATTTTATGGCGCAAGAGCCAGTTTTGGCCATACTGCGCCAAACATTCAGAGTTCTGTGGTCTGGACGGGAAAAGAAAAAATTGGATGACAAGGTAGAGGGTTGAAAATAGAGAAGGATCACTGGGGTACCCAGGGGTCGTGATACCCGTGTTTACCAAAGATAGTAAACCCCTTGGGAAAAGGAAAAGATCACTAGGGTACCTCGGGATTGTGACACCCGTGCCCACCTAAAGAAGGTGAGACCCCTGAGGGGTTAAGATGGGAAGAAGTAGGAATCGTGTTGAGAGACTAATTCCAAGCGAATGAAGCAAAATGGCTGAAGTTACGAGGTAGTTACATTTTATAAAATACAGCAAAATGGAAATTTTCACATGATTTTTTTTTCTAGAATTGGTTGTAACTGATAAAACAGGATGGTTTTCTTAAAGCTATAATATGATTATCATACGAGTATAAAAAGAAAATCCAAGCATATAGATCTTTCATTTCTACATTTTGAATCTTGAACTGAATTTAATTAATCAAGCACACATGTGACCGGCCATGTTTAGGCCAAATCACGTTTTTGAGTCCTGATTTCTGGTATCACTGAAGACCTCCTGTGTGGAGTAGCTTATGCATGTTAAATTTATTGATGCTCGAAGTTCTCACGTGGTCATGGTGTGCAAGTTTAGAGGGTGGGTTGTCAGCTCAGATGTTGTTCTTGTCACATGACCGCGATTAAGCGCTTCGTGATTTTTTGCCAGCAGTTCTGGTGTACCTTGAAAGTGCGACGTTAATCAAACAATTAATCAATCACAAAATAAACATCATATGTGGAAATAATGCATTTTGATTCTATAAGGGTTCTATTTCTTACTTTGGCGTGAGGAGAATGTTATGAGAGTGTCAATTTTATATATATAGTTAAAGGATCATCTTCATCTCTTGAATGAGAATAAAAAGTATGAGTTCGGTCCACAAAAAGACGTCGTTATTAAGCTATAAGTTAAATGAATTTTAAGAAAGAAAAAAAGTAAATTACGTAAATGTTGAAAAATTAGATTTCTTACGGCTAAAATATAGAAACGTAATGCGACAATACTTTAAAGGTTCGGAAGTAAAACTTGACTTCTTTCCAAGCAAGACAGCTGGTTACCGGCTAAGGCTATTTCAGTCATCTTACCCCATTTTGACCTATTCGATGATATATTCTTCTATCGGTTAATTTCTCAGTCCTTCGACCTCTTTTCTCCTTTATACTTCTACTTCAGTGCTTCTCAAACTTTCAATATTAGCGACCCAATATTCAATCATAATTTTCATCACGCCCCATACCATACAATACCAATGTATTGAATTAAATAACACTATGCTTTAATGCTACAACAGCAATACGACTTAAACCTCTTAAGTGCCACCGACGTATATAAACGTTTCTCTCAGCAAACGCGTTAATTGTCCCTGACGTATATATACGTCTTTTCGAAGTACGATCTTTTCTGTGCACTGCTATCTATAAAATTATTCCGAAGGCTTTGGAATGCAATAAAAGGAACTTGAAAGTGTTGGCGAAGGATTTACTCATTTCAGAGGATTTGCCTATTTATTCCTTCCCCCCCCCTTACATAACACACGCATTCCTACGTAGAAATGGATGCATTGTGGAGTGAATCGCGTTAACTTTTGACCTGCAGTAACCGGATTAATTATCAAGAAAAGTATTAATTTTTGTATACGTTTTTATGACAAGCCCTTGGATCGCTGGTAATTATTAAACTTGTTCTTAGCTTAGTATTGTTAAATTAATCATAAAACACATTGACCGTGCATTACTCATACCTTTTATAAGTGTATTATATCAGTGTAAATATCTAATTTATTTTTTATTTTGTCAGAATGTATTTGTTTGTTTTACTTTCAGTAAATTAGTAATTTTTTTTTAAAAATTAATTTTTGTCTTTGACTTTTCAATGTACTCACGCCCCCTCGTAGAAGGGACCCCTCACCCCCAGTTTGGAAAAAGTTGTTCTATATTTTCTTCGGTCTTCCTCTTGAGTTTGGAAAGTTATTTTCTTAACAGGATTTTCATCGCTATATCGGAATACATGCTCCCGCCACCTTATTTGGGAAAATTTGATCACTTTGAATATGTTGAATTCTCTGTATTTCAATTGAAGTTCGAGGAATTTTTCTTAAGACTTTTCTCTTGAAAGTCATTAGTTTCTCTTTGTTTTCTTTATTAGTTGTCCAGCATTTACTGCCATATAAAACAATTTGCGTTACTAGAATCTTGCATAACAGTATTTTTATTTTACTAGTTATGTATTTAGATTTAAACTAGTTTAGCAATCCGTGACAATATCTCTTAACAATCTTGATTCTGTGATTTCAATTTTTATATCATTACTATTATTTACAATTGAGTCTAAGTATTTAAATTGAGTCACGTTATCAAACTCATATTCATCTATTTTCAGAGGTTGTAGATATGAGATTCTGTTTTCTATTTCTCTCAATGAAGCTTTTTCTTTGTTAATTCTCAATCCTAAGTTTCTTGCAACTGTCTAGATTGCACTGAAAGTTTCTACTATAACTGCCTTTGTTCTTCTCATGATATCAATATCGTCTGTAAATGCTAACAGTTGTACGGACTTAACAAAAATTATTTTCCGAGTTTGAATACCAGAGTCTACTTGCCTTCTCTAGTGCTATAGTAAACAGATGATACGGCAGGGAGTAACCGTGTTTCAGTTCCTTTGCGGTATAGAATGCACATCTCCGATATAATTCTGATTTCAACTTTACTCTACATTTTACTCTTCAAAGAGGGATGTTTCGCTCTGGTTACCTTCCGTTCCAAACGCGAGTACGTAACCGATCACGCCAAAACGATCGTCTTCGCGTGATGTTGGTACTATAGTTCATATAGATATCACACCGCCACATACTCCCCTGCCAGTGTTTTGGCGAATAGGCGAACAAATGATACCATATTCGTGGCGAGCATGTAAGCAGTTGCGTCACTCGTGCGAGACGGCTTTGAGAATTGCGTCATGTGTGTGACGGTTTGATTGCGTCATTTGTGTGAGACGACTTTGAGAAATAACGGCTTATTTTCGTCAATGTTTGACGGTTTAGTTGCTTTTGCGTTGGATAGATGGCGCCACGACTGCGGAGCGTGAAGGGTGTGGTTCCTTTGCACGGCCAGGGTCACCAATGAAGGAGGGATGTTTCATTCTGGGTACCTTCGGTTCCGAACGCGAGTACATAACCGATCACGCCAAAACAATCGTCTTTGCGTGATGTTGGTACTAGTTCATATAGATATCACACCGCCACACTCTGTTGAGTGTCATTCTTATCAGGTTAACCAGTTTTTTAGAGATTCCTAACTCCAACACTGCCTGATACAATTTCTCTCTGATGATGCTATCGTAAGCTGAAAAGATGACTAGGAAGTATAATTTATTTATCTTCCTTAAAATAAATATATAATTCTTTTAAGGTAAAAATACTATATTAGCCATATGATATGGCAAACAGTATATCATGCATTTTAATAATGTCCATTGGCTTAGTACAGAGCTTACATGATTTTATATTTCTGTAAAAATGTCATCAATGTATTTTTAATGTATATTATTTTTTTATTTTACTTAACTGCTTTAAAATATTATTTAGAATAATTCTAGATATTTTTGTCAAGATCATTACAAACGTTAAATTTTTATATATATTTATATTGAATTTTTTTTTTACTACTACTTATCTTGCATTCAAAACTTTTTTAAAACTTCTGAAAAAGAATAGTCAACTTTTGAGGTTTTAAAAATATTTTTTAAAAAAATTGTATTAATAATAATTTTAAAAATAATATTTTAAAACTTTAAAATAAAATTTACAAACTCCTAATTCATTTTATTAAGAAAATTTAACATATAGAATACTTTTTTAAAAACGCAAATAATCATTATCGAATACCTTCTTTGAAATATTGAACTCTATCCAAAGTCATCATTTAAGTAATTTGTTACACTTCTTTGAAATTGGAAGTTTCTAAGCGTAATGCGACAACACAGTTTAAAAGTTGTGAAATAACGTACGACAAACAAGTACAATTTCTTTGCCAGAACCATTTGTCTAACTTCAATGAATGAAAGCAAGCCATTCAGAAAAATTTCAAATGCGACATATGTCTAGACGAGTTACGAGGAATTATAAAGTCAAAGTCAAGAATGTTTAATGTTGAACAACATGTCGTTAAACTTTGATTTATTCAATGATGCTTCTTTAGTTTCTAAAGACTTCCTGTGTGCTGGAATAACTTGAAGTTTCGTCACTTTATGCGTTAAGTTCCAAAGGCTTATATTGAAATACTTTGATACATTTTTCCTTCAGTTAATTACTTATTAGCTTAATTGTATGCAGGAGAAAGTTTGGAAAAATTAAACATAAATAATGTAAAATAAATCTGTGATCAACCTCATCTCGATTATAAAAACTAGTTAATAAATTTTTAAAAAATATTTTCTCCGCAACTGTAAAATTAAATTAAAATTATGCTAATTTTTTACAAAATAAATGCTGGCTTAAAACCTATACTTCAAATGAAAAAAATCAAAACTGAATAATAATAATATTTTAAAATGCTACTTGATGCGTATACATACCGTATATTTGCGCGTATAGGCCCCGAGAATTTTTTTAAAATTTTTTTTTAAATAAAAGTTGGGGGGAAAAAGTTATTCGAACCCAAAAAAGAGAGTAAAAAAAATTGTTTTGAAGTTAACTTTTTTGGGGCGTTAGTGAAAGGATGAGGGGGAAATTTTTTTAACGCGCGGCCCCCCTTACGGATGTGACGCAAAAAATCAGGACCGGGAAACTCCCTTTTTCTAGAAATATACAGCACGGACAAATCATTAACGCCTTCGAAATCTCACAGAAAAATATTTCTTTTCACTTCCCTGAAGAAGGGGCCGGTTTGAGCCGGAGACCTCTCATCTGCAGCCGAATGCTCTACCACTGAGATATACACCCACGTGAACCCTTTTGTTTTGTGTTCCGTAGGAACGTATAAAAAAAATGTTTTGTCTAGAAATATACAGAACGGGACAGATCAATGCCGCCCCAAATTCTCAAAAAAAATTGTTTCTCTTCTCTCTAAAAAATGTTGGGCCCCCGGGTTAAAACCCGGGGGCCCTTTCCCGTTTCCTTTTGGGATAAAATGCTCTACCACTAGCTATACACCCTGTGTCAAAAAATTTTGTTTTGCGTTCCGTAGGAACGGATACGAAAATACTTTGTCAGAAATATGCAAAACGGGACGATCTTTCCCCGCCTTCGCCCCCCTGCCCATTTATTGGCCCCTTTGCCCCTGTGCCGGGGTGTTTAAATTTTTTTAAAAATCGTGATTATCTCAGGTTTGGCTGGTCCGATTGACTGAAGGTTTTTTCGTTCAACTTTTGCTCGTAAAACCCCCTTTTTTGTGCTGGCCCAGCCCCCCTTGCTAAAGTTTTTTTAAAAAAGGTTTTTTAATTTGTTACGCCAAAAAGTATAACTTCTTACGTGCGAAAAAAAGGCCCACCCCTTTTTTTTAAATTTTCCCCTTAACAAGGCGAAAAGCACATTTAACCCTTTTAAACTTTCGGGGGGTTTTCTTAATACAACTTTTTTTAATAGGAAACAAATCATGAAAAAAAAATCCTTCAAACTTAGTGTCAGAGTCCGTATACCCGAATAGTCCATAAAATGTACATTAACTCAATAAGATGCATGAAGAATTATTTCCATAAGGTAGTGCGTTTTTTTTCCTACGAAAATAAAGATAGGTCAAAGCACCGATAGGTAAAAATTTAAAACCATGAATAAAAAAATGTGTAAGCTTATTATATAGGGTACCAGAAATAAGAACCACTGTCTTTGAAGTCTTACTTCACTGCAATTCGATTAGAAAATACTCTGCGCATTTTATACAGTTTGCAACATTTTTGCTCTGATAGTAGTGTTTTTGATAGTTACCAACCCCCTCCCCCAATTAGGTTTTATTCGGAACTTTACATAAATAAATGAAGAATAAATGCACTCTCAGCTTACATTTGTGCAGCTTTTATTATAAAGTATAAAATAAGCAGAGAAAATATTTAGTACTCATTCTTTGTTTAATAACAAAAGTACTTCTTTCCCATCCAAAAAAATTTCGATGAAAAACAGTAATTAAGATATATTAAACTCTCAACCTCTATTTGTTTATAAAAATTTTCACAAGAGTAACAATTTTTTTATAGAATTTTTTTTTCCCCTTCTTTTCCTTTTCGTTTACTAAAATGCATAAATTCTCCCCAACGAGCCACAATTAAAAAATTCTTTTTTGAAAACCCCTTTTATCAGTATATACCGTAAAACCCGGCGTATAGCCAACCGGCATTAACCGCACCCATATTTTTCGCTCTTTTTAAATTTTAGGTAAATTGCCTTATAACGCGCCCCCCCATTTTACGAAAGAACGAGAAATGTACGTGTACAATGCTGGTATGTTTTAAGCCATCTATTCGAGGTATTATCCCAGTTTGAAAAAAAATATTTTTTTAAAATGAATCCTGTATTTCATTAGGCATGTCGTTTTTTTCAAATAAATAATAGTCCGCTTTTTTGAAGCAATTTTTTTCTTATGCTTATTTTTTTTTCTTATTTTGAAACTTTTTTTTTATACTGGCGTATAACGCGCCCCCCTTTTTCGAGGGAAATTTTTTGTGTTAAAAGTGCATGTTATACGCTGGATTTTACGGTACAGATATTTAGGAACGTCATGACATAATTATAATAATAAAAAATTCTAGCTAAGATCTTATAAATTAAGAGTTTGGTTCTTATTTATTTTAAACCACATTGTGTAATAAATAAAAACTAGATTACTTTTAATATAAGCTGAAAGCAGGTTATCCTATAGATGGGAAATATTTTTGTCGCAGAATTGTTTCTAAAAGCTAAATAATTTATCCAGGTGCATTGCAAATCTATATAATTGGTATATCTCTATTGAAATTTTATTTAGTGCTATAGTTCAACTCATAATTTGCTAAATTACATTACTCGTTATTAAACTGCATAAATCACAAATGGAAGCTTGTTGTCGTGATTTATAAGTAATAGACTTTAGATAAAAATTTCATAAAAGCAGAGTAATCATCAAGATAAAAATAAATATTCCTCGGAGATCACGAAATTTTATAATAAGTATTTTAAAAAAAGGAAATTTAAAACGTTTACAAAAAAACTTCTGCCTCTAATTCAAATATGTAGGTTTCTATTATTTTCATGTTTCATTGCTTGTTTCTGTTTCATTCTCTTTTTAATTGTCAAGTTATTTTGATGATTTAGTACATAAAAATCAATTTTTAAGAAAAAACAAATTTTAATACAAAATAAAAAAAATAATAATTGTAGTTAAAAATGAATATCTTAGAGCTTTATCTACAGCATTATGATTTACTGAGTTTTTTTTCATGCAATATTTTTTTTTTGAATCACTCCGTCGAAAGTTAAGGGATATACATAAAAAAATACTCACAATTCGGAAATTTAATCCGTTAGAGCAATTTAAATTTAAATTTAAACAAAGAAATTTAAAATGAAAAAATTTATTTTATATACACCCTTTTTCTTAAAATAAATAGTCAAATCGTTTTTGAGCTTTATTAGCATAAAAAAATAAAAACCCTTTCCTTTTACAATAACTACTTTTCGGAACAAGAATGAAAAAATTTTGCAATCCCTTTAAAAACGTCAGCTTTAAACGCAATTTCGATCTTTTGCCTTTCCCGCAAAAAACCCCCATGGCCCTGCGCCCCCGGGGGGTGGATT
>BMAV01015268.1:0-16344 GCA_019973955.1 Trichonephila inaurata madagascariensis
ATTTTTTCGTATTTGTTTCCCAAAAAAGGGGGCGGTCTGCAGTTTCTATAACAACACACAGAGAAACTTGAAAACAGTTCTTCCTTTCATATTTCATTCATGTTATCATATAAATGTGTTGGTTTTTGAAAAAAAAATAAGTGATAGAGTTTAGACATATAATGGGTTAAGCAACTCTGGAGGAAGAAGTTTGTTGTCATAAGGGTTAAGTGTTTCTCTCGGGTAATAAGTCTGCCTTTTTGTTACCGTCGATACCGAGACGTGAAGGGATCCATTGAAAAACGATCGTTTTGTTGTATTTACAAAGAAAGTTCGTTTTATTTCTAAGATAATTTGAGTGTCTGTGTCATGATTTATAACTACAGCCTCGATAGCTTATTTGGAATCAACTAGAATAATTGCTTTCTATAATTAATTATAAAAACATTAAATTGACCAATAAGAAAATAACGTCATTTGACATCATGCTTGAGCGTAGTGCATTTTGGAGGAAGATCCTCTCAAAATGGTTTAGTAAAACCTTTTTATTTTTGTGTTCATAGCACAATGATGAATCATATTACAGGAATACTTATAAGAAATTTCTGCATACATACGTTCGGTAACAATACAGAGGAATAAATGAATGATTTCTTAATATCAACACTCCACTAGGTGGCCTTAGCAGTTCTGTTAAAGTCAAGGGGAGGAACTGTTACAGTCTTATACATAGATATAAATAAATTATTTTAATCAAATCAATTAATTCAATTACCAAATGATTCATTCAAACCATTGATAAAGATTGCGTGGATTTAAAAATAATTGCAAGCTTTATTTGTTTGTTAATGTTAGAGAGAACACTAACTTTTATTTCGTTATCGCTTTTATTTCTTCAAGAAAGACATGATTAAGAAATGATAATGATATTAAGAAATGATAATAAGAAATGATAATAAGATGATATTAAGAAATAGTTTGATAATTTACATTTAATGTTTTTTTTAAACTGATTTATGCATTTCGATACTCTTTATTTTAATAAAATTTTTAAGGCGATTTTATATAAAAAGGCCAAAAAACAAAAAACACGACAAATTTAATCCTAGCAGAAAAAAATAAAATCTAATTATATAATAACAGAGGGCTTTTTCTATCCCCATTTAAACCACTATTACTCTTTGGTAATCCACCGTTATCTTAAAACTTTTTAAGTGGATCTAACTTTTTGCATTAATGCTATCCTGGTTCATTTGGTTGTAATCATTATATATTTTATGATCTTTTTACAGTAAACGCGCTTGTTATAATTCTTTTTAAAACTTAATAAAAAAAAATAAAAAAATTAACATATGGTTTATGTTTAAATATTTTGTTTAAAGGGTTTTTTGAATAGTAAAATAATTAAGAAAATAAATTTTTTCCGTTCCACTTAATATTAATTAAAAAGTGTTAGAAAAGCCTAATAATTTTAACTTCAAGGGTTCATTAATTTTACAACGCCGTTATGAACTGGAGTTTTATATAGAATAACGGATCCATTATTTTTGAAGATAGGTAATTATGAAGGCATATCTTTTTCTTAATTGCTTGTGAGATATACTTTTTTAAAACTATTTCCTTAAAGATAAGAAGAAAAATGTATAATAGAAGGGGATAACTTAGAAAATAATGATAAGGTTTAAATGACTTGAAAGAAAGATAAAAAAAAATTCAGCATATTACACTTAGGAACATGAAAAAATTTTTTGGTAATTTATAATATGAAATGAAAGAAGGTTTTTTTTCGATATACAGTTGAACCTATTTTTGTGCGGTAGATAGGGACGGCATAAAAATAAACGCACAAAAAAATATTCAAAAATTTCATAAATTCTTACATAAACAAACTAATTCTTGGAAATACTACAAAAAACCTTTTTTTATGTGGTGGATAGGAACAGCATAAAAAAAGTCACATTTATAAAATATGCCAATTATTTACGAAATTTATGTAAAAATACTTACTTACCGTAACAAAATAACTAACTAACTATTATAATGGAACATTTTAAAACATATAGTTTCTCATTGTATATATGGATAAATTTTCAAAATGCACATACATAATTCATTGCTACTCATCGTAATCCAAAGCCCTGTAATGAATAAGTTCCAAATCGCTTTTGTCACTTAAAGGTGCAATTTCAATTGATTTATTTTTGGCAACATAAAGTAAAAGATAAGTTTTTGTGACGGAGGTCGGGTGGTCAGTTGCTTGTAAATGTCACGATAAACTTCTCTTCATGATTGAAGCCTTTTATGGAATTTTATACCCCTTTCTCAATTGGTATCTATTTCAAGAAAATGCTTTTCCAATTTGTTAGAAAGCTGGATTTATGTATATTTTTATCCGCTCTCAAAGAATCCGGTTCTTCTTGTCCATCTTCATAATTTATCAAATTATTAATAATGCCACTATCATTTAAAGTTCCGTCTTCAAACAAGCGCGGGCTGCTGGAGCGTTGAGAGAAAGCAACTGAGTGCGCATTGTCGATAGACTGTTATAACAAATAAACAGAGCGTTTTGAAGTATCTACATTTCAGTGCGGTAACGTACACCCCCGCATCACGGGGGAGGGGCAGGACTCTAGAGTCCCAAGGCCTGACTTAGGCTAAATACTTATTTACCCAATTTATAAAATATTAAAGGCAAAACCTGACTTTCCGGGGAGGGGATCCTAACATTCTCCGTTATGCCACTGGTAAATAGATAGAAAACATTACAGTGGACCCAAAGCCATTGAGTCCTGTCACGGGGGTGGGGGACTCTAGGGGCCCAAGGCTTGATTAACTGTAAATACGTATTTACCCAATTTATAAAGTATTAAAGGTAAAACCTGACTTTCAGTGGGGAGACGGGTTCTAACATTCTCCATTACGCCACTGGTAAATAAATAGAAAACATTACAGTGGCGCCAAAGCTATTGAAATTCATACACCACATAAAATATATCGCACATAAAAAATTGCCCAAAAATTAAATCGCATAAAAAGCCCTGACAAAAAAAATTTTCCCAATGAAAAAATTTTACATAAAAAAAAGGGTTTTTCCAATTGCCTTTTTTTTAAAAAATTATAAAAACTAAATGCAAGGCAAGATGTATTTTTGAAAAATTATATATATATATATATATATATATATATATATATATAAAATTATATATATATATATATATTTACATTTTTTAATTTTTTTTCTAATGATTTGGTAATAACAAACAAATGATGTATTTCTTCAGATGTTTTTGCCACTTGGCAGGGGCTCAAAGTTACAAGATTTGTCGTGAATTACTCGCTCAAGAACGGTGGTTCCGAAAGTGATCTCTATGGACCCCGAGGGGGCCCCGATATTATTCAGGGGATCCGTAGAAAATTAAAATTGATTTGTGGGTCCCAGAACAATGTCCGGGGGTAAAGTAAAGTAAACAAACAAATACGTTCTGATATAGTAAAAAAAGAAAATACTTTATTTACCCCATAAAAATTTTTAAAGGTATTTATAGTGAAAAAAATACACTTATAAAAGGGTTAACAAGTATATAAGTACTATACAATCTATTTTATAATTAATTTATAGCGATACTTAGTTAAAGACAAGTTTAATAGTTACTATTGACTTGATAGATTTGTCATGTATAAAATTATATATCCCAATATTAATACTTATCTTGATAATTTGTACGGTTTATAATTAATCCCTTAAAAAACGATTAAATTTACGCGGTCCACCATTTAACAAGTAGGCAAGTGTATGCGGTGTATTGAAGTTGGGTGGTTTTTAGAAAAAGGGAAAATAAAGGAAATTCCCCTGAAATAAGTAAATCCTTCTCAAACATTGTCAAGGGTTTTATTGCTTTCCCAAAACCTTCGGAAAAAATTTTTTTGGATAGCAGTTCACAGAAAAAAATAATATTTCGGGAAAGGGCGTATATATACGTATGGGGCAATTAATACCCCTTGGTAAATGAAATTTATATACGCCGGGGAACATAAGGGGTTAAAGACGTATTGTAGGTTTAACGTCAAATTATCATATTATTGAATTTAATACATCGTTATTATATGGAGGGGAGCGCGATGCAAGTTAAGATTGAATATTGGGTCGCAAACATAGAAAGTTTGAGAAGCACTGATTTAAGTTGATAAGGAGTGACATTTCTTTAAATAAACAGTATTTCAATACATGTAGAAGTCTAATTTTTTCTATGCTTAATTTTTTTATTATTATTTTTAAACCTTCACTTTTATACCCAGTGTATAACACGCACCCGTAAATTTTAAACTTATTTTTTGTGTTAAAAATGTGCGTTTTACGTCAGATTTTAAGGTAGGTGTTTTTTTTAATTCACACTATTCAGAGCTATATGTGGTTTTATCAAACAACCGCAATGACATTTAAATTGGTAAGGAGACAAATGGTGACAAGGAAAGAAAAATTTCGAGTTATGTGTGTAGGTGAGCATTGACCAGTTGAAAAATGGCTCCGGGAAACCCTGCCATGAGTGGTCACGCATGGAGCTGAAGAATATCACGAACATACCTTTAGACTATCGTGGTTCTGGGAATCAATAATGGGTACCGTTAATCGATGCGACGGCCTCCTATGCCATTACACCAGTAGCGGTAGTGGTGTGCCGTTGTGCAGTGAAGGCATGATTGAGACGTTCACACACGTGCAAATGTGTGCCCAAACTGAACCTGTAGTCATCCCTTAAAATGACCCGATTATATTGAATTTCAGTTCATTCTCTTCGTTCTCGACACTATTGCAAACGGCGAAGTTAATCGGGTATCAATGGCAGTAAACAAACTGGGTCCCGCGATAGCAACTATCCTTCGTCTAGGAGCCTTGCAATAGTATGGAAAGTCACAGAGATTCGTAATAAAAGTGCCGTATGAGTATAGATGGCAGACAATGAGACGGTTGGCGCTATGTGTGCGTATCGAAAAATATGGAGAGATCTTCTTGACTATCAGTCTGTCGAGAGCGTTCTTGGCGTGGCCACTGTAAAACAGACCTGTCTATTGACCAATATTCCCAACACCTTCTTACAATAAAGACAGAACGGCCTACGAAGCGAGCTACTCACCTAGCTGACCACCCGGATTTTATCAACTCAATGATTGGCCCCCTCTAACTATCACCGACGCTCATATTGACTCTGATGGCGAAGCAATTATATCTCATTTTAAGAAGTGTCCTTGTACAACAATTAAATACACTCAAACAAGCTCTGCTTGCATATTTTATAATTCAATTATAAGGAGAACAAAATTCAACGCCCTCTAGTGGCATTATCCGATTCGCAATCACTCTGTATTCCTAATTACATTGCTGGCCACCGTAAATGCAACACCAAAAAAGACAAGAGATAGCACAACAAAATTTATTTTGTAGATAACATGTTGACCAAGTATCAAATGATTAAATTTATAAACTTCTGTGAAAAGTGGTTTCTGCCAGAATCAATAGCCAGAGTAGACACCCTTGTTAGAAATCACCGCTACCACACGATTCGGCATTGATTCAAACAGACTTTGAATTTCTTCTTGGGGTACAGCAGACCAAGCAGCTTGCACACGTTGCCAAATTTGATCTGGTGTGGCAGCTGGGGATATAATCTGGGTCAATCGTTGAGCAACCATGGACCACATGTTTTCTATCGGCGAAAGATCCGGAGAGAGAGCCTGCCAGGGAAGCAATTCAATCTGGTGGTTGACAAAGAACCTTTGGACAATGCGTGACACGTGTGGTCGTGTATTATCCTGTTGAAATATGGCTGTGGCCAAGCCCTGAAGGAATGACAACTGGCTCCAACACCTCGGAGATGTAGCGCTGGCTGTTTAAAGTACAGGAAATGCGTACTAGAGGAGAGTACGGGAGTGATATCCAATACCGCCCCATAACATAATACCAGGTGCAAGACCAGTGTGGCGGTGCATAACGCATCTGTTCAGCACCCTCTCTCCACGGTGTCTCCAGACTCGAAACCGAACATCGGGGTGTTGCAGACAAATGCGTGACTCGTCAGTAAACACAGCTTCATTCCATTCTGCCGTCCACATCCTTCTTTCATTGCACCATTAGCGGCGGAGACGTCTGTGATTCTGCGTCAAGGGTAGACCGAGCAATGGACGTCTTGCGGACAGACCACTCTGCTGTAAACGGCGTCGAATGGTACGCACAGACACTGAATCATGCATTACAGACTCAATGTGCTGTGCTATGGTTCGTGATGTGACTGAGTGATCCGTCACTGCCATGCGCACAATTTGCCTGTCTTCACGTGAAGTGGTGCACTGAGGTGGATGCGATTGACCACGTCGGTCCTTCCTACCCTCCTGCAACCAACGGTCACATATCCGCATTGCAGTTGTTTGGTTTCGTCCAACACGACTACCGCATTTCCTGAAAGATAATCCACAATCTCGGTAGGCCACTATCCTTCCTCTGTTAAACTCGGATACTTGATCAAAAGCTGATAGCTGTTTTCTAAGAGACATAACTGATTGTTTTTGAAAAAAACCACAAGAAAAACACAATTGCCGAACTTGGAATCGTCGAAATCTCCAAGCCTTAAATAGCTCTTTGAGGTGGCACCACAAGCGCGCGTGATGTGTATCTGCGCTGAAATTCTAATCATTTGCATATCTCACCTCCGCTAATGCATGTTGTAAATTTCATGTTATTTGCATGCTTCCTTCAGGGTGTTGCATTTACGGTGGCCAGATGTGTATTTATATGTATGCTTGATATATGAAACTACATGCCAAGTTCCATAACAATCGCACGCTTATTGCTTAGTGTTTAAATTTTATGGCAATGAATGTATATATCTAATCTAATTTCCTGTTAAACATTTTGAAATGAAGTTTATTTCTAATAAATAAGGTTAGTAATAAATACATGTAAAACTGAGTTGCAAACTTGATACACAGTTTCTTTTACATGAAAAACATTCCATAATTGTATTGATACTTAACTTAATAAATTTAATGAATTAACAAATTTAATTGATAGGCATTACATCAAACAGTACTTGATACATGAAACTATTTTTATAAGAATAAAATCCTTATTAAATTAAATTATTTATTTCGCAACCTCACCCCAGCAAGAATGTGAAGATTTTAACATGTTCCTCCTAACTTAATTAAATAATTGACATCACATACTAAAAACGTCATATTAATTATTTTCACGGAAACATACGTTAAATTTTATTAAATTATCTTTGAAGTCTTGCTACCGGCTGCATTTATTAGTTTATTCATTATATTGCTTCGGATAAAATTCCCATTTTCTATTAAATTATAAATATCAAGCTTTGAGGTCCAATTTTACTTCGTTACGTCATTTTTAGTCTGTTCTACTCCTTGTAATTTTTCCAACATGCCCATATTCAGTTTCCAAACTTACATAAATACGTGGAAATATAAAAAGGTTCATTTTTCAGTTTCTCTCTTATTAAGGTATCCGACTGCGTTCGGAACCGGGATTTTGCAAAAGCATATGAAAGGATAATATTTATGATATTTAGTGTCACTTAGATTAGAAAATGTATATAAAATTGTTTTAAGAATAATATTACAATAAAAAATTATTTAAGTTCACTATTTTGACAAAAAATGAACATAGAATGACCCATTTTCAAAATGTTCTCATTTTGTGAAAACTGCTTCTATTATAATAATATTTTGCGTGTATATAGCGCAGACCTCTCTACAGAGGTTCAACTAAAATTTTTGAAATATATAAAATAGAAGTGGATTTATCCATATTTTACGACAACAGAGGGGAGCCATTTTAAGAAAAAAACTTCGATAGTTATTTCAACGGGTGGTAACTCTGAAAATAATGTGAATTTTTCAAAACTGTTAGTTCAGACTCTCTAGAAAATTCTTTACTTTATATAAATGTATGTGTGTGAAGTATTATTATTTTAGAAGCATTTTTTATAAAAGGAGAACATTTTGAAAAAAAAATTTTTTCTAAGTTAATTTTTCCCAAAAATATTTTATTAAATTTTTTTTTTTTGAAATACTTTAAAACAATTTTAAAACATTTTCAAAATGAAAAGGACACTAGATATGAAAAATTAACCCCCCTTTATACGCTTTTTAAAATTGCGGTTTAAAGGGTTGATCCTTTAAAAATTTAAATTTTATCTTTAAAAAGCCGGGGATAACATGGGGAAATTTTTGATGGGTTAGTAAATGAAAATCTTTAAAGGGTTGATGCCGATTAAAGTTCTTCTGTTCGTGGGGAATTTTTGGGTTTTGATATCAGGTATCGCCTCGATAGTAAACGGCTTCAATAAGGGTCAATTGCCGATAGCCGTTATTTTGCTTACAAGTGTGATTGAATAAAACAATAAATCGCTATATTTGTTTTTTAAACTAGTTGAAAATATATATTAAAAAAGGGGTTTAGGATTTTTTGGATTTGTCAATTTGATGAAAATTCAGAGTCGGGTTTGTTATTATAAATTGAATTTTTTTTTAAAAGCTGCTGATTTAACGGGAATGCTTGGCCGGGTTTAATTTTTTGGTTATTTCCCTATTTAAACCTTTATTTCATTTAAAAGCTCCATTTTGATCGATTTACCCAAAGGATGAAATCAATGAGTAAGAGCTACATTTACGCAACTCTATAAAGATAAAAGAGGGCTTTGTTGACGGTCCCCCAAAATTTTTTTAAAGGCCAACTTCTGGGGAAATGAGCTGGCACAAACTTCTCCTAACTTCCACACCACATCAACGGTTTAACGTTTCAGCATCGACATATTTAACCCTTTCGCTGCGTAGTTATTGTAACAAAGTGGAAAAAAATTTTTTTATTTTTTTAAATTTCAAATTACAAAAACAAATTTTGTTTTAAAAAAGATTTTTTTTGTTAATGAGTTTTTATTTTAAAATATACAATTAGATCATAAAAAAATAGGAATATAAAAACATAAATGAAAACATAAACAGGAACATAAAGGCTACGGTTTTAAAGTGGGAAAAAATTTTGAAAATTGTGGGTTATGCCCATAGGAATGGTGGGATACACAGCGAGAGGGTTAACGTGTATCGACCCCCTCTACACGATGGGTCTTCAGCGTTATTAGGCCCAAACTCATGACGTATCAGCCACGAATCTGTGACCTTTACCACTAGACTACCGCATCCATTCTTTAGATGGAAACCTGCCAAACCACTAAATTTAAAAAATTGAAAAATATTTAATGTTCTTTTTCCGGTTTTTTAAATATTTGTTGACCTGATGCGAAATCGAAAATTTTCGGAAAAAACAACCGGGAATTAGCAATGTATAACGAATATTATTAAAAAAGCCAAAAAGGCCACCTTTTTTTTCTATTTTGGGAATTTTTTTTATTTGCAATTTTATTAAAACTTCATTCAAAACCCCACAGCATACTTCAAAATATCTCACCGATCTTTTTAGTTTTGGAAAATGATTGGCCCGGTTGCCAAAAAAAAAAGTCCTTAAACCCTTGAACCAAAAATTTGAATGTAAAAACTACGAAAATATTATTTTGTTTGGTAAGTCACGCTGTTTGGCAGCAATTTTTTGTTGGGCGAAAATGTTTGAAGGTGTAATAGCTGACTCTGTCAGAGCAAAATTTTTAAACCCTTCAAAATTTTTTTATCGATAAATTAGTTTTGGGTTTGGTTTCATAATACAAATTTTCAATGCGCCCCCTGCACCAAATTTACCGCTTTTATGGAAAAATTTAAAAACTTTTTTTTTGGGCCCAAAGCTTTCATTTTAACAAAAAATTTTTTAATCAAGGGGTTCGGTCTTCGAAATGACCCCTGTTTGGGAAATTTTATATCACTTTTAAGTTTTTGGTGGGGGAAAACCCCCAGGGAAAAAGCGGGGAAAATTAAGTTCCAAAGGGGAAATCTGTCCCTTTGGTCTTTCCCAAAAAAAAAAAAAGGACATTTTCTCCCCAACCCCCTACAAGGCATAACTAATGGTCAAATAATAATCACGGTGACGTCCCCAACCGTTCTACACCATCGTCTTTTTTGAATGCAAAAAATTTTAATTTTTAAAGAACAAAAAGAAACTGGGCACCTTTACTTTTCCGGGCCGTGTTACCTGGGAAAATTTTACACTCACACTCGGTCCAGCCAAGACACTGGCTTTACGAACACCAAAGTTTTTAAAAACCCCAAAAGCAGCCCCCACCCGGGCCCAAACCGTAAAATTCCACTGGCTACGACACAACGGGGGAGCGGCATTTGCATACATAGAAAAAAGAAATGGATACCACGAAAAGGGTTTGATTCCCTCTGACGTTTTCACGTGACAATATGTTCAAGAAATCCCAACGTCTTTTGTTTATTATATTTTGGCTTTTTCGGATTTGTTTTTCAAAATTAAAAAAAAATGTAAAATTTTTTTCTTTTTTTTTGTTTTAAAAAAAGTCAATTTTATTTTTATGCATTACTGATAGTTTATAAAAAAACTTCACATTAATATTTCTTCATTTTAATTAAAAATTCATTTGGAATTTCCCCGGAACACCTATGGCTAAATTATGTTGTTGGCTAGCGCGATTCCGGTCGCCAAAAATACCTACCCCCTACATTAAGTTTTTTTTGGGATGTTTCCTAAAACAAAAATTGAACCCCAACCCCCCCCCTCCTCTGTTCTCCCTTTAGATTAATTTTTTTAAATTTAAAGTTTTGCTCAATTGAGCGATCAGTAAATTTTAAAACACGGGCAAACGTTTTTAACCTAAAAGGTACAAAATACAAAAAGGGGGTCAAAAAAGAAATATAAACTTCAAATTTAAAACTGTAAACAAAACAGTATATTTATAAAAAAAAAAAAAAAAACTAGAAATAAAATTAAAAATTTTTAGGACAAAAAATTTAAAAAGAATAAAAAAATTTAAATAAGAAAATAGACGTTATCGCAAAACCCAAATTTTTAAAACATTATGTTATTGATTTGAAAAATCAAGGGTCATTAAATGCGTCCATGATGGTCGCCCTCATTAACTTTCAAAGAATATGATTAAAACGTGGTTTAAAACAAATTGTGTGTCGTAATTTTCCCAAAATTTTTTTTTTAAGAGTCAAATAAAATGGAAAAGTCAATAAATAAAAAAATCATGAGACAATGATAATATTAATAGATAAAAATAAAAATAAAAAAAAAAGTCGAATGTATAAACCTTGAACTAACTAGAAGGGCCCAAATTTTAAACCGATATCTTAGAACTTTTTTAAAAGGGAGACATTTTTAATACTTAAAAAAAACACTTAAAACATAATTAGATCCATACAGCAATTTGTTTCACCAAAAAAAGAAACAAATAATTTTTATAAAAAAAAATAATTTTAAAAAGCGGTTTGCTTCTGATTAAATTTTTTTTTTCTTTTTAACCTTTTATTCTAATACATTAAGATTATTTTTGAAATAACAAACAAAATTTGAAATAATTTGATAGAGAATTTTTTTTAATCTACAAAACTAATTAAACAACAATTTTAAGCAAAACCTTTTAAAAACTTTAAACAATCAATGCAATTATAATTTTTTTGTATTTAGTATAAGGTTTTAAATTCTTTTCGTTTTAACCCCCAAATGCGACCTTAAAATTGATCAAATAAAAAATTTGTTATTTTAAAGGATTTGTTAATAATGTTTGGAATTTATATCATTGGAAAAAAATTTCTTTAACTTTATGATGGTACATGGATTTCCCTTAACAAAACATTTTAAAATTTTTTTCTAATATTTTTATAGTTCAAAATTTTAAAAGACTTTGTCCCCCCCTTTGGGGAAAAAAAGGAAAAATTTTTTAAAAAAATTCCTAAAATAATTAATGGTTAAAACTATATAGGTGCATTTTCAAAAAAAAACATTTTTATAAAACAAATTTTCACATTATTGTAGAAACTAGGGTTTCATTGCTTCAAATAATGAAATTCATAATGAAGGGTTCAAAAAAGGAGAAAAACAATTTTTTAAATGTTTTGAAAAAAAAAGAACACAAATATATATTTAACTTTGAAAACCCTTTTATTACTAAAAAACCAAAAATCTCAAGTTTTGAAAAATAACCCATCTTTTTTTAAAAACCATAATAAACGGTGAAAAATAAATTTAAAAAAAGTTTTAATAGTATTCAATTTTAATTTTTTAAATTTTTAAAAAAAGGGCCGTTTTAAAAGCTCCATAAGTTTACCCATATTAAAAAACCAAAAAGAAAACCTGGAAAACATTTTTAAATGGAAAAATTGATCCCCAATTAAAACCAAATTACCAACCGCACCAAAAAGAAAATGATAAATATTTAAAAAAAATTTTTGTAAAAGGAATAGACTATTCTAAAAAAAAATTTTCTTTTGTACATTCTAAAAATTTCAGAAATTATTTTTTTCAATGGCCCCCTTTAAAAGAATAAAATTTGGCTTAAATATTCAACGGGTTTTATATAAAAAGAAAAATAAATAGAAAATATATAAGGGTTTTATATAAAGAAAAGAAAATTTTTGAAAACTGGTTTTTTTTTTAGAAAATTTACTTTTTTAAAAGAAAATCACTTTCAAGGTAAAAATTGCATATGGATTTTTTTTCCTGAATCATACGTCAAAAAAATTGCCGATATAACAATTTTAAAAAAACAGAAGATAAAACCCCAGAAATATCCTGACCCAAACCGGAATTTCAAAAGGGGTTTTAATGAATTTTTTAAAAAAACGTTTTAACAAAAACCCGGGATTTAACCCCCAAAAGGGCCAAAAAACCACTTAAGAAGAGGGGACATTATATTGACTTGAATTTTAGAATAAATTTTTTACGGGTGGTTATAGAAAAGCTAAAGGAAAGAATCAAATCTATCCTAAACAAGAAAATAGGAACAAAAAATAAGGCATTTATACATAGAAAACTAACAGATCAATCATTTCCATCAACTGCAGATGATGTTATTATTGTAATATATTGAAGATGTAAATATTGTTATTTTATTACTGAACATTTCTTACAATCCTTGTCATGACATTTTTATAATGAAAAGAAGGAGATAAAACAAGATGGCGAGGATGAGTGCTTCTCAAACTTTCAGTACTCGCGACCCAATATTAAATCATCATTTTCATCATGCCCCCTTCATACAATAACCTTGTATTGAATTCAATAATACTATACCTTTCCACTAAAGCTACAGTACGACTTTAACCTCTTATGTGCCACCGACGTATATAAACATCGCTTTCTATTTTGCCATTTAATATTGTGATTCTGTCATATGTATTTACATATTTAGATATATTAATTGTAATAATATTTAATAAAAAAATAACTAAAATAAAATTTTTCTCTTTGTTGACCTAAGTAGGGTTTGACTTAATTTTTGGAATAAACTTCTATTGGCGTGATTTGCTGGAGGGTGAAATGGATTGAAGTTTACGCTCGGGAATGTAACGCTCATTCGGCTTTTTCTCCTTCAGTCGGATATACGCGTTCCTAAAAAGGAAAGGAGGAACGTTTCCCCCTCCACTCAGAAACGGGGTAGTTTGTCACCCCACCAATAGGCCCTAAAATTAAAGTTTCTAGCTTCGATCTAAGTGGGGCTACCCCTCCCCCTCCTAAAATTACAAATTTTCTTACAAAATTTGAAGTTATCACTTCTGTCGTGTGGTCATAAGTACACACACACTTTTTTTATATTACTTGTGAATGATTATATTTTAAAGCTCTGAATGTTTCGCATTGGTGATATCATCCCTTTTGATGATGATGTTCTCTTCTAGTTCCTGAGCAAATAAATTTCCCAATATTTCTTAATGCTAGATGTTCTTTAAGTCTCGTTTCGAGGGTCAACATAAATTAAGTTGAATTTAATTATCATAAATCCAAAATAAGTAATTTTCAGCAATGAAAACTTCATATATATACTGTTTGCTTACGTTTAGTTGGTACGTTTCTTTACAACATTAAATTCTTGAGAAATTTTCCAACAATATTTTTCGTAAAAAAGCATAAAAGTGATAAGATACAATAAAATTGAAACATACTGCCTGTACAACTCGTAGAATTAATTCTAATATCTGCTCCCTTATTTAAAAGCTAGATATTGAGCTATTCATTTCACACTGTTCAAACAGGGAAGCAAGGGGATTGAACGAAATTACGCAACTATTTCTTTTATTATAACTAACTTAAAACAAAGCATCCACTGCCTAAAGAGGAGCAGAAAACAGAAGAAGAAAACTTCATATTCACGATCGTGCGGGTTAGGCATTCTTATACGTTTTTGCTTCTGGAATAGTCGTATGTAAGAAAATCCCGAATCCAATGATTGAGCGTGTTTGCAGAAAGAGTAAAGTGTTACTTTTTATCAGCAGACGATGGTTGTAGTCCATGTCATACTTTCAGTTGGCAAGGCTTGCTTTGTTTTCAAATACAACGAAAACTCGTCTTCTTTTTATATGTCATAAACAGGTAATTATCAATATATTTCCGATTGCTTGAATATAAATTTTTCTATTACTGTTTGAATAACTTTAAAATATAAAAAAATGTATATTATTTATACTTTATTATTGTCGCTTGTAGGACTCGGGATTTCGTTACCCGCATGATCGTGCGGATTAGGCGTTACTTGAGACACTGCAGCTATTAAGATAAATTCTTGCCATGTGAGTTTTCTTTTCTGTTTCAGTAACGTTAATAGAAGCCTAAATAGAAACGAAATATATAGTTGCATAATTAAAACCATATTTATTTGTGGGATTGCCATAAACGAGTCTATTCTCTTTCTCTGGCTCTTTTTTGCAATAAATTTTCTCTTCAACACATTTGATGAGGAGTATGGTATTTTCCTCCTTTACACAGATATCTCTCTGCATCCATATCCCCCTCCCCCCCCAAAAAAAATTTTGGATTTTCTGGAGGTAGTTAATATGGTGTGGTTTAAATATTTTATCTTCTTAAATAATAAAATTTGCTCATACATTTTATTATTTTTCATGGAATACTTTGCTAACTTTTAAGCAAAATCTTTTTAGGTGTCTAAAAGGAGAACTCTTACACAAAAGAAATTTCGCAATTGATGAATAAATCAGACTGAACTTAGATTAAGACTCAGTGATCTCTCGGATGACTGCGACCAAAACATATGAATCACTTATACTGAAAGGAGAATCGAGTTCAAATAAGAGCGATGAAGAAAAGCATGGAAATATTTTACATGGGAAGACACAATTTTATCATTATTTACCATCAAAGTTTCTTGAACCCATTCATTTCATTATTTTAGCTGTTGCAAATTCTTGGTTTCTGTGCAAACAAGATGCAATATCAAATAAAACTCCTCCAAAAATCAAATGGATTACTTAAAATTTTGTATTTTAATTGATGATGAAGATAACAGTTTTGTGATTCCACTCGAAAAAATATTGAAGTGTTATGATCCCCTGCTATACATGTCAGGCGTTTTATCCTGGCATTCCAGTGTAAAAAGGCTTGGCACGTACAGCCATTGTCGATGTGTTGATGACATTTTACAAGGCCTCGCACAAGTGCATATTTGAAAACTACGAGAGCAGTTCGAAAACATGTTGTAAAAAATGCAATGTATATTTATGCTTATCAAAAACAAATACAAATTTTAAAGATTTCCACAAGAAATAAATAATGTGTCAATAAAATTGTTCATTTCTAATCTATAATTTCCTTATTCGTAACAATTTCAGTTGAATTAAGTGTGTTTCTTCCATCAACTTAGAGCCAAAATTGTAAAATTTCACAGGAACTGATTTCACAGAAAACGGCCAAGCCGCACAATCGTGTGGGTACCGTCATCGTTCCAGGGAAGGAGCGGGAATTTTTTTATTATTTTTCCCAGTGTCATTGTGGTCAATATAGTATTAATAACCCAAAGAGTTTAATATTTAAAGATAAAAATAATTCGGGTCTTCAAGGGATATGCAAACCAACCTTAATGATGTCAAAAACCAAGGGGGAGAGGGTATATAAATACAGAAATCCTCATTTTGTAGACTGTAGTTTTATGCTTTTTTAACGGTGAAATCCGAACATTCTTTGTTGTTTTGAGGGGAAAGAAAGACCAGAAAATATCACGACAACGTGATTTATCAGAATCCCTGGCTTGATGTATTATTGGTAGGTTGGATTCCAGGCAAACACAAATAACTGTAGCGGATGCTATTTGAGTGGCAAGAGTGCCATTTGCAAGACCGGCTAATTGGTCACAAGGAACAACGTCATCACGTTGTCATGTGGAATAGATTACGCACGTGCTACCACAGCAAAATAGCCGATTGAATAGT
>BMAV01015269.1:27993-52167 GCA_019973955.1 Trichonephila inaurata madagascariensis
TGGGAATCTAATTTAAAGATTAGTTAAAACTTAACCCAATATAAATCATGATCTTTTAAATTAAATTAAATATGATTTGTTTTTCAATACATTCTATTGTCCTGTTTTGCGATACGATGTACGTTATTCTATCTCGTGAATTTTCTTTCTATACTTTTGTATTTATGTTATATAATTTTCGTAGAAAATTCAAAAAGTTTCGCAAAATCAATTTTATTAAGTCATTAATTATTGGTCTTGAAGTAAATTTTAAGAAATATTGGGAGGGAAAAAAATTTAAAAAGAAATTGGATGGATGAACTGTTGCCACTTTTTTTTGTGTGATAATAATTTTTTTGGGGGGGGGGGAAAATTTGAGCTGCGAAGCAACTGTAAAAAAATACATTCTACCGGGGACATTTTAAAAATTTAATTATATTTATTCTGAAGAAGAAAACTATCTGTATTGATTTAAAATGGTTAAAAAAAAAAAGGCGTGCAACTAAATTTGAAACTCATCCGTTGAAATAATTAAATTATTCTTTCTATATTTCATGATTTTTTTAAAGAAAAGGTAATGTTACTGAAAGGGAATATTGTTGGAATTAACTAATTTTATATTTATGATTAATTATAATAAATATTTTAAGAATTAGTATAACCAATAGTACATAATTTTTATATTTTGCTTCATTGGTTTTAAATTATATTTTGAGGGCTCTTTAAAAATATAGAACAGCAATTATATGTATAAAACATCTCATAAACATCCAGAATAAAACATTTTTTTTAATGATTACTGTATTGAATTTTAAATTTCTGTAAAATATTTTTACTAAGACATAATGTAGATAGATTAAAGAATTAGTTTTAAATTTGAAACTTATTTTTTTCAATTCCTACTTTAGCTCACTCTCTCTATATATATATATATTTATTTATATATATATATTTATCTTGTTCAAATTTTCAATCGTTAATAAAATACTTTCTATTCATCCAATCAAGTTCAAATAAATTTTTTAAAATTTGTTGAGGACGACACTTGATTTTAATACATTTTTCAAATAGTAATTCATTAGTTTAATTAAATTAATTACTGGTTTTCGACGCCAACTTAGTTTCGTATCCATTGTTGCAACAATGTAACTGTTGAAACAATGACAAAAGTTAGTGTTGAAAACAGATTTTTCAGCCAAACTAGCCAAATCGGGTGTGCATTGTTACACCAATGCAGACAAATCATGCTCTTTTTTCAATTAATACTATTAGTTCACTCTCTCCCTATATATTTCCTATTATGTCGAAAATTTCTGCTGTACGGGGAAGGTTGGATCCATAAAGCATTGCTAACCCTAAATCGCTGGCCTAATTCAGAGACAGCTTTAGAAATCATAATAGGTCTCCAGTTTAGTCCAAAGACTTTTTTGTATCTACATTTGTTGTGCCTGGTGAATTCCAATTTCTTCCTTCTTTAGCACTGTAGGTTCTAGTACTTCTTCACTTTTATTTTATTGTACTATATATTTACTTATATATATATATATATATCGTTCAAATTTTCAATCGTTAATAAAATACTTTCTATTCATCCATTCAAAGTGATTTAATTTTTTTTAATATTACTTGTTTATCATTACATTATTTATTTCTTGTGTATATATTATTTCGTTATCGTATTGTGTCCTATTTCAACGTGTGTCCTGTTAATTTTGATTCTGTACCAATTCAATTAATTTAGTACTCCAAGCAGTTTTAATTTTATGCCAAATGCCTATGTCCCCATTTTTTTGGTAGTTGACAGCACTAAACTGAAAAGTTACGAGTAAGAAAAGAAAAAGATTCTTTGATACAGTCCAGTTTTTCAACGTCTTGTCCAATGACCGCATAGCTGCAAATGTGTCAGATAATGGATTTAGCACATTTATTTGGATTATGAAGACATTTGAGTTATAACTGATAAATTTTACATATTTCTTATACTCCATTTTTCCCTCGGAAGTAATTTAAAACTGCTTTTTTTATTTTATTTTTTTATTGAATGAGTTTTGCTTTAAATATTGATGTTTCAATGTGTTTTGAAAGGTATTTCTTTTTATAACTCGGTAATAATTTATCAAATTAATTTTTACACTTGTTTAATTTTTGCAGCAGCATTGTGTAATAAGGCATCTAAACAGCCCTAATGCATACGCGACATTTATTTATTTTTGTTTTGTAAATTTCTTTATCAGTAAAGATTATGAACGTTGTCCGAGCATATACATTTTAAAAACATTTAACATAACTAAATAGATTGCAATGATACATGAATTTTTTTTAAAGTACGAATTAACTAATATAAAATATATATATTAATTTAGGGTCTAAAAAAATAATAATGCATAAATGCATTAAATACATCTAAAACTTCAGGTAAAATTTTATTTCTTAAAAACGACATACGTATCTGCAAAAAAATTGTAGTATATTTTTTAAATACGAATTTCGCTTGGTGTGATGCGATATTTTAGTTTCATTTTAATCTTTAAAATAAGCTCAGAATGGCGAACGATTTTTGAATTTGGCGAGCCTTAGATTTACCTTAGATTTATGATAAAAATTAAAAAAACAAACAAACATTCTGCGGTTTTAAAAGGGGGAGGGGGCAGATTTCAGGCGACAGTGTTGTGTCTAGAGGCCATTTTGATTGTTTGAAACATGATGTAATACCTCTTTCACCTGTCCTGGATGAGGTTTCAAGTGAAAGTGTTCTATTTCTAAAGATGATTTTGATCGATTTAAATACAGAGGTGGTAATCCATAGTGTAATAATGACATCATAATTAGAGTGGAATAAATTTGGGTGCAAACGGTTGCTTTGTGCAAGGTCATATTCGGTTTTGAAACATTTAGCCTTGATTGCATTTTGTTGGTTAGTAGCTCAGTATCTGTTGCAGTTCTCCATGAAAGTCCATTTGTAAAATGGACTCGTGTAATAGATCTTTGCCACTCGCGCCATAGATTCTTGATAATTCTAACGAAAATTAATTTTAAGCGCATCTTCAATATCCAAAGCTGAAATTCAAACAGTTAAGAAAGAAAATAATTAATTATTTCGTTTGGCATTGTGGCAACGATAATTTTTGTACCGATTTATTTTTATTCATTCGATTGCTGTGTGTAACATTATCGTCTCTTTTCATATTTGTTGTGCTAGTAGTTGTTCTATATGTTACGTTGTTTAGTATGTTAATAAAATGACGGAAGAAATATTTGAAATCTTTATTTGGAATTGAATATGCGAATCTCGGACTAAGGAAATATATTATAGATGCTCCATTTTTTGGTAATCTATTAATATCATTAAAAACTTCCTATAAAAAAAACAAAAAAACAATGGGTATTGAAAAAAAAACCTATAACTTTATTTTTACAGTATAGTATCTTCAACAAAAGTTATTTTTTTATTGTTTGTTTATTAAAGAACACATATTTCTTTTAGAGATAATCTACTTAATTAAAAATGATGTGATGATATTTAAAAATTTTAATTCTAAAATGTTTTTTTAATTCTAAAAATAAGCGCTAATAAAATACTGACGGCGTGAAGCTAGTCTTAAAGAAATATTCTAAATATTTACAATTTATAAATAGAATAGTAAAATATTTATAAAGCAATTTTTGTAACATATATATATATATGTACAATATATAACATCTTTGGGGAAGAAAAATAACTTTGTTGACGGTCTAATTATGTGAAATTACCGTTAAGAAGTTAAATGATGGCAGAATAACTTTTATAAACATCTAATTTCTTGAACTTAATATTTACTGAATTTATAAATAATCAACTATCTCAAGATGATCGTATTTTTTTCTCATGAGATAAAGCTGTTGAGATAAATAAAATGTTGAAATTCCTATGTTGGCAACCAAATCAAAATTATCTTCATATTCTAAATAGTCTTTGAAAAAAATTCTTGCTAGTAATATTTGTTTCCTGTTTGATTTTATTCAAGGTCTAGGGAAGTCGTTTACAAAGGCAATACGACGGAGAATTATTTCCTGTTTTTGATAAGCTTGTGATTTTTGGCTACGAAATAATGATGTTTTATAAACAGTTGTGAAGAGATTAACACTTACTGCATAATATTTTTAAAAATGTTTAAAACTCAAAAATAACACCTCTTTGTAAGTATTTTCTGTACGAAAGCAATCAAATACCAATTTTCGCTCTTTTATTTTTTCTAAATTCAGTCAGTTTTTATATACAGAACTTTTCTTCCAGATATTATTATTTTAGAATATTTTAAAATTAAATTACTTTTAAGTTAGATAATCTTTATTCGTGGAGGAAAAATAAGGTATTGAATGAATCTTTTAAATATATTAATGATAGAAAAATAAGCGTCAGCTGCATATTGTATATTGCTGCTATTTGTATTATATATTTAACTGGGAATTTTTTTAATATTATCACGTTTATTATGGTTAAAATAATGATAGTTTTTAAAGCAATTGGTATAAATGTCTTGCACTCTAAATACTTCAATTGTGAATATAGTGATTATATCTATTATCTTGCACAATAATCGTTCTAAATTAATTTACATTGTGTTTGCGTACTGTTTATGTGTTATTTAAATCTTTTGATTTCAGAAATACGGAATTTTATTCCTGGAATTAAGGGATTTAAGTCATAAAAACATGTAGTAGGTCATTTTTTACTCAAAGGATTTCTTATTTTTACTTATTGTGCTGTCATTTTAAAATCCAAAATTAATCAAAATATTAGTTACTCAAATATTAATTTTGAAAAAATTAAAATTTATGTTCTAGGAATTTTAAATGATTACATTTTTTCTCCACTCGTGGAATCATATAAATAAACTCTTTTCAACATCCTTGATAAAGTAGTTTCATTTTTGAAATTTTGCTTATTTTTTAGAAATGTAGAGACAAATTTCGTTTTTGCATTTGCTCACCTACGTGCGTTGTTATTGTTGACAAACATGTATTGTTTAAAAGGAACTTTCTGAAAAAAAATCTAAAGTTGGCAACAGCGAAACGATATAACTTATTGGCTGGAAACACGATTGCATTTATCATGTTACTATGACGTCACATGAGCTCTCTAAATAACACGCCATAGACTTTGTCATGTGATTTGGAGGTCATATGAATTTAGCTTATTGTATTTATTTCTGTTTAATGTATCGATTTTTTTTTGTTAAATTTTGAAAGGACTGTTTTTTTTAATGGTGAAATTATCCTTAACTTCAAATAAGAAATTTAACTTGATTTTTTAAAACAGTTACTTCAATTTTCCTCAATTATAGAATTTTGAGCAGATTGTGCTCACTGCAAACTTTTAAATAACCTTATTTTTTTTTCAATTCTTACTTTTAGCTCAAAATCTCTCTATAAATTTATTTATTTATATATTTATCTTGGTGGAATTTTCAATCGTTAATAAAATACACTTTAAAGCGCTCAATTGAACTAAAATTTTATATACAGGATTATTTTGGATGACAATACAATTATATGATAATAATTAATAAAAGTTTTAATTGATTAAAACTAATTATTTAAAGAATTACAAATACAACCACGTTGGCATCATTTTTAGCGACTTGTGTCAAAACTTGAAAAGGTTTTTTTCTCACTTGTTAAAGTATTCATTTGAACTGAAATTTATATACACGATTGTTTTGGATGACAATACGATACTTTAATGATAATGAATAAAAATTAATTATCACTTAATGTTGTGATTCTGTTATATGTACATACATATTTATATTAATTGCAACTATTTAATAAAAAGTAGCTAAAATAAAATTTTTCTTTGTTGATCTAAGTAGGAATTGACTTAAAAAAATTTTTTTATATATTACTTGTTCAAGTAACAAGACAGAAATTATTCTAGTTGTATATGTACAATGTTAAATTTAGCACGAAAATTATATGTAGCGAGAATTATTTAATTTTCCCCTTTTTTATGTGCGGAAGACGTCGATTAGAGTGTTGTTGTGAATGAACACTTTGAAACAGTACATCTCCCGTTTGTAAATAAATAAGAACAATCTTGATTGCCGGAAGAAAATTTTATCAGGAGAAATGGCAAAAATTTATTTATTTACTTATTTTTTGATTATTTTTTTTCCATCTAACTTCCTGCGTCCCACTAGATCCGGTTAATACGCTCCGTTTGGAGACTCTCCGGAAACTGGTATTAATGGTGGCGATTAAAGACGCATTTCACCAGTGTGAGTAACGCGTAAATAATAAAAATAATAAAAAAGTTTTTAATTTAATCGGCCGATAAAAAGGTGTAGTTGAAATGTTTGTAAGCGCATTAACTATTTCTTTCGAAACAGTATTAGATTATACATAAAATTGAATAGGTTTTTAATTCATTTAAGGTATCCGACTACGTTCGGAACTGTGATTTTGCAAAAGCGTATAAATGGATAATATTTATGATATTTAGTGTCACTTAGATTAGAAAATGTATATAAAATTGTTTTAAGAATAGTATTACAATAAAAAATTATTTAAGTACACTATTTTGACAAAAAATGAACATAGAATGACCCATTTTCAAAATATTCTCCTTTTGTGAAAAATGCTTCTATTATAATAATATTTTGCCTGTATATAGCTCAGACCTCTGTACAGAGGCTCAACTAGAATTTTTGAAGTATATAACTTAGAAGTAGGTTTATCTATGTTTTACAGCAACAGAGGGGAGAAATTTTAAGAAAAAAAACGCCGATAATTATTTTAACTGGTTGTAACTCTGAAAATATTGTGATTTTTTCAAAAATCATAGTTGAGCCTCTGTACAGAGGTCTGAGCTATAAATAGGCAAAATATTATTATAATAGAAGCATTTTTCACAAAAGGAGAACGTTTTGAAAAAAGGTTATTCTAAGTTAATTTTTTGCCGAAATAGTGTATTTAAATGATTTTTTTTTTTGTCAAAATGTCCTTAAAACAATTTTATACATGTATTCTAATCTAAGTGACACTAAATATCATGAAAATTATCTATTTATGCGCTTTTTACCAAAATCACGGTTCCGAACGTAATCGGATACCTTAATTCAATAAGTGTATGTTTTATGTGTGTGTGTTTTTTTTCTTTTAAAGCATCATTCCTCTTACTAAACAATTCATTTATTTACTATCAGGTATTTTATATTGTGAGTATCATTGAAAGTTCTAATTATTGTGTGTTTGTTGTGAACTACAGCTGTGGTGATTTAGCTATCCTTTTTAATTAAATTAATTCCTTAATATTTCGTGGAGCTACTTTTATTTTGTTTATGTACGTATATTTCCGTGTATTATATTCCGTGCCAAGAATTTTTGGAACTTTTTTCAAAGGTAGAGTAAGGGGTCAGCTTTAACGTAGTTTAGAAAAAACGGTTCTTTTCTTTTTTTCTTTTCCTTTTTTTTTAAAAAAAAACATTTTTTGTTAGCCATAAGATAGCTATTTTAATTTTTAAACTTTTTGGATGATTTCAATAAAAAAGTTTAAATTTAAAAGAAAAAAGCTTTTTGGTGTATATTATTTTAAAAGATGGGGAAAGAATCACATTAAATTCTTCAAAGTCAGCGTCAGAATAACAGTTTCTGATTAGTTCGTAAAGTTCACATTCACTATTTGGAATGTTTCAATGTATATGATCATCATGTAGTGAGTTTTTCTTCCATTGTGCAAAGCATAGGTCGAGGATCACATTCCGTAATACAAATGTCTTTTCCCGAGCATTTTCTAAAAAAAAAAAATGTCGCAGAAAGTATGACTAACACAGATAGCACACAAAGTAACAAATGAGTGACAAAAATATACTAGATTCTAATAGGGTTGCCAGAAATAAAACTGTCATCGTTGGCTTCTGGCGTTTTACTTTACAATTTAATTGGAAAATATTTTACCCGCTTGGCAACATTTTCGCTCATATGATGACAGATTTGAAAATTACAAATATTTTTTCTTTCGTTTTGGCTTAAACACGGGTTTCGAATTTTGAGTAAATTGTTGAAGAAAAAACGCACTCTTGGCTTATGCATAGGTCGGCTTATGTTCGAAAATATGCATTTTACATATTATACAATAAAAATTATATTTTATCAGGTAATTGAAGGACCTCTCCTTGATAAGGAGTTTAATTTATAGTTCTCAAAGAGGCTTTAATTGCATGAGTTTTTTCTGATCAGAGAGCAGCCGTTTTAAATTCTTGAACATAATTGTCAATCCTATGGAATTTTCTATTTTACTCCTCAAATCTAGATGAATGAATCCATTTGAATGTAATGTAATATTCCCGAATGAGTAAAATAATAATAATAATAATAAAAGGTTCTCTAAAATTACATTTTTCCGGATTTCTGAAAATATTTATTGAAAATTCCAGAAGCTCACAAAGGAATAATTAAAATGGACATAAAAATATTTTCCTAAATCTAAAAAGAATATATAATTATAGAGAAACCTTCATTTTCTTTTGCCTCTTCGAATGCACTTTATTGCATTCAAATAGATGCCACTAGTCAGGATTTTAGGAAGAAAGTAGAATTTTTTCCATTGGAATTCCTTAAAGTTTTCTGGAATTCAAAATGGCGGTAGTCGAGAACCTTAAGCATATGCTTTATAAGATATGAGAACCATTATTTCAGTCCTTTCATTGAGCAAACGATGGATACATGCAGAGATGTCTCAAGGCATGGACCAACTGGGCCTAGGGCCTTATCCGCAACAGGGGCCTCGACTCATTCTCGATTCAACCTTAATAAGATCATAATTCGAATAATTTCAACGGTCAGCTGTTATTTCCACTTGTATTCTCTGAAAAACTGGGGATTTCGGACGATATGTGTGAACTAGCTACATGTGATGACCGGTGTCCATGTACAGGCCTAGGCCTTCCACTATACACTATCATTACTCATTCAGTCTAAAGGTGGCAGTCGGTCGAGCCGATTCGTGCAACTGTAAGTCATGCACGTTTATTAGTTTCGGGTTATTGTTTATATGAGTATTTGATAACGAATGCAATGCATTGTCTACTTTAAAGGGTCATAGGTGGGGCCTACATTTGCGTAGGGGGTCCAGGGCCTACTTTTGTGAGTTATTACCCAGGGCCTCAAAAAGTCTTAAGACTTCCCTGGATACGTGTAAATTTACATTATATTTATTATGATTATAAAACGAATGATGCTCGAAAATAACAAAAAATGTGTCGAGTGAGAAGCATTTTGTATTCCTGCCATTATGATTTTGAACTTTCTCTGCTTAGCCTTTTATTTTATTTTTCACTATCAATTTTTTAAATATTTTATTATCATTCTAAAAAGAAAAGAAAAATGCCATAAGTTCCCGAGTGCCAATGCCCTTGAGAAAGTAGACGGAGAATAATTCAAACCTCGTCGACAACTCGATGGCATAAAGTACATTGAAAATATTCGATTGCGCAATGCATAAAATCCCACACGATCAGATTAAACAAATATTTGGAATAATTTCGTCTATATGTATAAAGTAGGAGTTGGCATTTTTTGGCGGGTAAAATTCAAGACCATGTGATAGCAATAAACCATGCCGTTCTTAGTGGGACTTCCCGACTGTTTGCACTAATTTCATTTTAAAACACCCAGTCACGTACATTTAACCTTCAGTGAGAGTTTTCTTCCACTTTTTTTGGGATGATTCTTTTTATCCATTATAAGAGAGTTTTCTTCTTTCTTGTTCAAACATTGTGTAGAAATTTGAATTAGGGAAAGTCCCGTTAAGTTATTCTAAATAGGAATTGATGACTCTCATGATTACAGTACATGTGGCTTCATTCTTTTCCCTTCTTCCAAGGCAAAATGGGGTGTTTCAACTTAGGCAACGCTGGAGTCATTCAAATCGTGAACAAAAGAGTTTTTTAAAAAAAGTTGATGGGGTGTTGTAAGATCTTTTGAAATATCTCTTTTTTTAAAAAAGAACTGGCGTGTGTTTTAAACCATTTTTTTTTAATAACTAAAAATGAGCATATTAAAATAGAATGAAATTTTCAGCACATTTTCTGCAAACGATTTTTCAGGCTTCCTTTTCTTCTTGTTAATGTCTTACAGTTGTGCTAGAGAATTTGTTTTTGCAAACGATTTTTCCCCCTCCTTTTGCTCTTCTTAATTGGATCGAAACTATTATTTTCAACGATTGCTTTTGTTGCGAAAATTGTTTTGCAGCTGCTCGAAAATGAAAATCGAATTCGTACGTGAACGCAATCATTAACACAGGTCATTGTTTTGTGTGTTGGATAAGTTTCTCAGAAAATATATACGTAGTTCCTTATTAAAAACTGAACTTAACCCACAAGAAAAAAAAAAGAGAGGAAAAAAATCCCATATTTTCTCCTCGGACGATATTAAAGAAAGTTCTAACCTAAAACTGAAAGCTGCAAATTCCAAATCATGCAGAGCAGATGGGTTTATCCCATACAGATTTTTGAATCAACTGCGGTAATCAGAGTGAATTTAAAATTTTGCAATCTTTTAATTTACAGTGGTGTATTTTTATTATTTTATTTTATATTGGTGTTCGCTTCGCCAGTATCTGAATAACCAGCCTTACATTTCTCTGATCTTAAGACCTGTTACTGCGTCCTACTTTCAACCCCTCAGGGATGTCATCTTTCAACCAGATAATGCAAGACTGATCTACGTCGACACCAAGGGTTTTCGTCTGTTACCTTGCCCATCACGTTTCCCTGTTCTCACACCCATTGAAGACATTTGGATATAGGTTACCGAGAGAATGGTCTGCCACTGCTCTCGATTAGTGAATTGTAATATAAAACTGAAGCAACATTCTCGCTCATATTTGTCAGTTCAAATCACTGTCTAACCGAGCTAGAACCGTTTTAGGTACTGTAAGCGGCAGCTGTGTAATTTTAAGCTCCAACTACTTTGAAATTGCCTGCAAATTTTATTACGTTTTCTTGATACTGAACTGTATACTTGGAAAAAACCTTGTTTCAAATGGGCTGCATTTTGGCAGCTAAACCATTTGCAGGCACGGCGAGTCTCCCCAAGAGTGAGAACCATTTTATTGATGATACATCTATTTGCGGCTCCTGTTACCAAATTTGGTCGCTTGAATTAATGTAGTTCATGGTCTCGTCGAATGCTAAATATTGTCATGCTTTAATTTTGCCGAGAGTACCAGAGCCCCAAATTGAAACTCAATAGATCTTTTACATGCCATATAATCATATCACATGCGTACCTACGATTTTCGCATCTAGAAAATCAGTCGACTCCATCCGGGATCGAACACGCAATCTTTTGCTTACGAAGCGAGCACGCTACCTGTAAGCCACCGAGCCGACCTTAGTATAAAGTAAAGTTCTCTGTTTCTCTTTTTGGTGTATCAATTTTAATGGCCAGCAGTGCATATTATTTGTCCCTAACAAAATTACTTCGAAAGAGTTCAAGGGCATTTAAAGTATTACTCCATTTTCAGATAAATATTCAGTGTTGTGACGTAAAGAAATCTTCTAACATTAATATGCTTGTAATTTCGTGCAGCCCTGTTTATTTGATTCCATGATGTAAGGTGTTGTCTTCATCACTTGAATCGTGGCTCAAAATTGCGAGTTCAACCCCAAATAGCTTTTGTATTGCTTCAAAGTTCAGCACATTAATAAACAATCATTTAGCCAATCTACTTGCAAAAAGATGGGAAGAATCATCGATCATCATGATGCTTGACCCCGCGTAACTGATCAAAGGTGTGACGCACCCTGCGGATATTTGAACGCGTCCTGTCGGTCATCGCCGCGATATTTTGCCTTGATCTTTGAGGCATCGCTACCAATATTGCATAAGTTTTCTAATGACATTATTATATTAGGTCGGATCGGCCATTAATGAGAAAAACATCGAAGTCTTTTTATTAAATGTCATCACTTACAGTCAATTTATTATTAGATATTTATTTTTCGCTGGGATCTCATGCATGATAAATTTACAAAAAAAATACATTGAGAGGAAGAGGGGAAAAATGTTTTTCAAATTTATCGTTAAAGATGGCGGTATTCACCAATCATTGTACTTTGAAAAAAACCCATTATGACCATTATGTATTCGCATGTCCCCTGACTAAGGATTTCCATTTGGTCTCTCCATCTCAAAATGCTAAAAAAGCCTGTTTCCAATCTATCGTTAGAAATCCTTCCATTCACTCTAAACTAAAACTGTATGTATTAAAATTGCCTCTACAATCCAGGATCAAATTCCTTAGTTGGGATTTTATCAGTACTATTATGTAATCATATGCAATTTTTTTTTTTCATTTTTTTCCCCTCTCCTTTTTTTTTTCTTTCTTTTTTGTACGGTGCATTTACAATTTATTTTTATATTACTTTTGATGTATTTGTAAGAATGCTACAAAATAATGTATATTATTTTTCCCTTAAGGTATCCGACTACGTTCGGAATCGTGATTTTGAAAAAGCGCATAAATGAATAATATATATGATATTTAGTGTCACTTAGATTAGAAAATGTATATAAAATTGTTTTAAGAATAGTATTGCAATAAAAAATTATTTAAGTAAAATATTTTGACAAAAAAGGAACATAGAATGACCCATTTTCAAAATGTTCTCCTTTCGTGAAAAATGCTTCTATTATAATAAAATTTTGCCTGTTTATAGCTCAGACCTCTGTACAGAAGCTTAACCAGAATGTTTGAAATATATAACTGAGAAGTGGGTTTATCCATATTTTACGGCAACAGTGGGGAGAAATTTTAAGAAAAAAACGCCGATCATTATTTCAATGGGTTTTAACTCAGGAAATAATGTGAATTTTTCAAAAAATCATAGTTGAGCCTCTGTACAGAGGTCTGACCTATATACAGGCAAAATATTATTATAACAGAAGCATTTTTCACAAAAAGAGAACATTGAAAAAAGGTTATTCTAAGTTAATTTTTTGCCGAAATATTGTAGTTAAATAATTTTTTTTTATCAAAATGTCCTTTTAAAATAATTTTATACATGTATTCTAATCAAAGTGACACTAAATATCATGAAAAGTATCCATTTATGCTCTTTTTTAAAATCAGGGTTCCGAACGTAGTCGGATACCTTAATAAAGGGCAAAAGTCAATCAATTACAGTCACTCAAATACCTACTGATATGAGGTTGAAGCTCGAAAGAGCTGGGTGCTCAAGGCATCCACCCAACGATATATTTTTCCTCTCTTACCCTTTGTGTTCTTTATTATTATTTTCAACTTTATATGTGTGTACCTTGCGATAACATATATCTTTCGTTTCCTTTACCTTTAATTTGTAATATGTAAATGTAATGTGTGCTACCGTATAAAATGTATAACTATCATTTTGCTGAATAAAAATTGAACGCGGGGGTGGTAATTTCCCGAGGGATCGTTTTGTAGCTCTAAACCTCTTTCGGGTGAGTTCGGTTTCCTTGGGCTTTACGCCAATAACCATCGTGTAGTTTTATATTGCGACGTTAATGAAACACTCACTCCACTAAATTGTTCGTCTTTAGTGGCAGTACGACTCGGCAGAAACAACGCCGGCAACGAATTCGCTTCTATGACCAGTTAACTACTGTACTGTACGCTACTGAGATTAGCATACAGTACAGTATTATTGTTGCTAGATATATTTTGTATTCTGCTTCTATATTCTGATGCAAAATTTAACATTTAGCTGATCTACAGGTACTCGTATAAAAACATTTTTCATCAAAAGAAATAAGTTGGTGAAATTGGTGTAGGTATAAAAATCTGGCTGTAAAAAGCCAGTGTGACAATTCTCGGCTTGGGAACCAAGAGCTGTGACGTAACTGTGAATTTCCCGCCACACAGTTGTAAATCGGCATCTTTGTGGATCACCACACGTGCATTTGCATCTGCACTTTAAAATTATTGAGTGGTCCCTTCTTGGATCTCCCCCGCAACTTTCTGACATCACGAGGGACCCTTTTCCCGCCACTAGCAGGATGTAACGAGATGCTAAAAGGGCGCCGGCCCGTGATCTCCGAGGCAAGAGGAGAGAGAGAGAGGGAGAACCAGAGATGTTCTGAAACCTTCGAACTGGACAGACTCCGAAAAGAACTCCCCTCTCACAAACCACATCATTGGAACTCTAATAAACTTTTAATAAGTTTAATAACTTCAATGTATAATCTGTAAATAATAGCTGTGTCGTAAATAAAATAAATGTTTAAATTAATCAATATCACGCTACCGTTATTTATCTCAAACGTCACACCAGCGAACCTGACTTCGATCAAAAAAATTCCTATGAGTACGGATTACTCTGATCTATGTGACGGTGGCAGCCTACCGGTAATGGTTAAGAACTCGTGGCCTGCGTGTCATGAATCCAAGTCCTAGTGTCATTAAGGATAAGCAGTATAAAGGGGCTAATGCACTTGAAATCAGTCGTGGCTCTATGTCCTTCTGTTGGTGTGGTTTGGTAATTTAGAGAGGAGATACCAGTTTAGAGTTTTTTCATCCTCGTCATTTGATCGTGGTTTCACAGAATTACATGGGCCATCCCCTACCACCTTGTTTTTCGTGCAACAGTAATAAAATACTCACGCACCTATAAGAACGGATTTCTCGAATTGAAGCCTTTTGGCAAATAACCGTCCAGTATTAAAATGATTGCTTTTAAATATATTTTTTTATACAAATAAATGAACATTTTGCCCCATCCCGTTTGTCATGTCTCAGAAACATTAAAAAATTAAAAGGATAAAAAAAACCCCGTATATACTGGAATCTAAGACGCACTTTTTCCCAATGTTAACGCTACTGAAATTCGGGTGCGGCTTAGAATTGAAGGGAAAGTAATTTGTTGGATGGGGTATTTAGAACAATTACGGGGTCGTGTATGTAATTAAAATAGTTTATAATATTGATAAAATAACTAATTATTCACTTCTTATTAGTTCTCATTTAAAATTTATTTTAATTTTGTAAAATTTGGTATCTATAAACCATTTTACACTATTTTTAATTTTTCAGAAAAATTTGTTAAGAATTTGGGGTGCGGCTTAGAATCGATGGTGGCTTAGATTCGTATAAATACGGTATATTCGGCTGTGTATGATTTAAGCTATACTTGTTTCCAAACCAAAAAGATAAAAAGAAAAAAAAAATTGTCCTGAAAACTTATTCAAGGATAAATGCATTTATTCTGACACGTTCTCTTTAGATGTTGTTACAATATCCCAAAAGAAGAACTAATTACCGCAAATTCAGATTTATATGAGAAAAGAAAAATCCGCGACTGACTTCCCCCGAAATATATTGCAACCTTATACACTAATCCTTTTCTTCTTAGAAACGCTTTTGACAAAATATACATGGCTATATAATTCATTCTCTTTATTTTCCTCTGGCTCATCTCGAGAATATGTGAAAAGCTCCAGTTGCAAACCAGTTTATAAAACGAGAGAAAACTTCTAAGCGAGTTTTTCGGTTTTCTTTATATATTTTTAGTTTACCATCCCTTTTTTTTTTTCCATCGATGTCGTGATGGTTTTGTGTAGTTTTTCATAAGGTTAGCGATTCTTAGTTTTCCATGCCTCATCGTTCTACAATAAATTACAGTTAGATGCTATCAGCTTTAACAATCATTTAGTGCTTTTAAACAACTTGGAGGTCCGTGCTAATGAACAATTAGGAAAATATGCTTACGAAACCTAACTTTCAACTCCACACAAAGAATACTAATTCGTTAGAGGTCGAATTCGATTAACTTTGAAACTTGAACCCATGTGAAAATGGAAGGAAAATGGTAATATAAAGAGAGAAATATAACGGAAGCTTCCCATATAAACCCAGTCAACACTTACTGATAATTGGCTCCTTTCAAGTCAATTAACTTTTTCACTTACTCGAATTGACCTTTTTAAGATGTTGTGGATATAATTATGCTACTTATTTCATGCTCGTTGAGTGATGTTTTGTGTTAATAGATACAACTCTAATAACATTGTCTTAATCATAATAAAATTACGCTACTTATTTATAACATTTTCGCTCTGAAAAAATAGTACTGTGTAAAATTCTGACAGTTATATGCCTTCTACTTAGAGGCCCAACTTTTGACTCCTGAATTTGGCGTCTTTACTCTCGCGCTTCTCTTGGTATTCGTGATATTGTATGAGATTCCGTAAGCACACACACACACAGAGCAGAATTTCCGTAAAACTCGTTTTTAGCGAATCTCTACTCAGCAGAAGAAACATTCTTGCCAAATTTAAAGTCGATTAGTCTTTAGTCAGCAGGCCTGTAGGTCAAAGAGCTCGAAAACTAAAATTGTTTATTCATACGCCCCCATAACCCCCCTCTCTAAGTCGATTTCCACAATATTAATTTTTCGCAAATCTACTCAAAAAAAAAAAAAAAAAGTAAAAAACAAAATTAAAAGTCAACAAGTCTAATAGTTCAAAAACGGGTATTTTTTTTTATCTATATGCCCCGTAACCCCTCGCAACTCCCCTTGGGAGTCGATTTCTACAAAACTCGTTCTTCACGGATATCTTAGCAAAATAATCATACTCACCAAACCTTACGCCTGTGGGCCTAGTAGTTCAAAAACAGGAATTTTTATCTATACCCCGTAACCCCCTTTGGGAGTCGATTTCCGCTAAATCATTTCTCAACGGGTCTTAGCAAAAGGAAAATGCTTGCCAAATTTTATTTCGATAGGTTCTGAGGTTTTTTTTTCTTTTTTTTTAAATCTATTAAACCTCTGTTTTCTTTTTGAAAGTGAGAGATATCTTCGGTACTCACGTATTACATCGTCGGCCAATTCAGAAACTGTCACCAAATGCTGCCATCGTGATTATTGTCCTCGAAGATGCGCGAAAACGTTTTCCACGTCTGGTTGTATATCGTGTAATTTGGTAACGTCTTTCGATTTGACGAAATTGGTTGACGGTATCATACATAAGTACCATGTCACCTAATGTGTCAGCTTATTTTAGCGTCCTAGTTTTAACCATATATTTTTACCTTCTTTCTCTCTCTTATGTGGATTAGCTTATAGGAGCAGAATACATAAAGTGCAATATATGCAATTTTGAAACTCTACTATTTTTCAATTCCTGCTATTAATTCACTCTCACCCTTTATATATATGTAATAATTCCCTCTAACATACTTTTAATTAACTCTTTAATGATCTATAAATAATCTTTTTTTAATTCTTAGGTTTAAAAATAAACGTTGTAATCTTAATCGTAATCGGCTAAACCGATTTCCGTATCCCGCGCATTTTAGCCAATCAGATGCCCAAAAGAAAACGCTTATTCAACGTAATCGCGCTCTCTTTCTCTGCTTGCCGCCATCACGTAAGATTGTAAATACTTGCTGCTTTTTTTGTCTTTGTGTTGTGTCCTCCAAAACGCCGCTGTCTATGCAATGTTAACGTAACGTAATTGTGCTTTAATCTGTTGATGTGTGCCTATAATAAAGGAGGTAAAGCTATTCTGAAGACGTCATTACCAAATCAACATTGATACTTACTCTACACCGGCCAACACTACTTCAATCTATTACATATATATATTAATTATATAAATATCTTGTTCCAATTTTCAATCGTTAATAAAATACTTTCTATTCATCCATTCTAGTTCAAATACATTTTTCTAAACTTGTAGTGGATGACACTTGTTTAAAACATTCTTTTTCTTTAAATTTAAAATTTAAAAAAAATAAATAAATAAAAAACAAAAAAAAAAGGCCCAACACCATATTGAAAACCCTCGTTGTGCCCTGTGGCCTAGGGATACCTTTGGCTTCAATAAAAGGGGTAAGGGTTCAACCACCTAGTTTTGTTAATTTCTAAGAAGTGTTTTTTTTTTTACGATGCTATTTTATTGGAATACTTGAATTTAATTAATAAATAAATATAACAAACAAAAATAATAACACACCCTGTATAATGGAAAATGGAAAAATTGAAGGAAAATCGCTTTCCATTTTGCCACTTATTTGTTCTGTCATATGTATATACATATTTATACAATTGTAACTATTTTAAAACAACAAAAAAAAATTTCTTTGTTGACCTATAAGTAAGAATTGACTTAATTTTTTTTATGTATTACTTGTTAATATGTACATAACAGCAGAGTATTATTTATCCCAAAGAACAGCAAGCTTCCAAATTTAATTGTTTCAATTCGTTTTCTAATAACAAACAATGCAATACCTCGGCACACCTTGCCTTTTAATTCTTTTTACCTCCCAAACGATTAAAAGACTTTAATTATCCACTTAAAAAGAAACAAACAAGAGTGGTAAAGGCAATCACTTTGAAACAATGCAGCCCTTCTCTACTAGAATAATCTTTTCTTCCCCCTGTGTCACGCGCCTAAGATGGCTGTGTTGACTCTGGAATCCAGAGCACGTGTTATGGTAATCCCGCAGTCCAACTTTAACAAGATTTTTCAATCTCTTTTACATAGCTTCCGTGCATCATACTAATGAAGAATTTTAAAAATGGGTATTTGCCTCGCTTCTCTGAACCGTGGGCGTGATAAAATTTGATGCTCCCCCCCATACCCAAAAATCTGGGGTGGAGTTGTATTGTTTAAAATGTAATTTTTGTGTTGAGAAGTTCGCTTTCATTTAATTAAGAAAATGTTTAAAAAAATAATAATAATAAATAAATGTCAAGAATATTACAATTTAATATATTGCATGTCCCTCGGAATTCTTTTCCCTGAAAAGAAAATCTTTTTTTTTTCATATTTTCGGAATTTTTAGTAACATGCGGATGGTAACAACCTGAGAGATTTACTATTAAATTTTTAAAAGAATGACTATAAAAAAAAAGTTGGAAGGATTTTATTTTAAATTAACGGGAATGGACCCTTTTTTGGTATGGTAGTTTGGATTGGGGGGATTGCTTAGGTGTCATCCCAGGGCAGTGGCGCACACAAGGGGGGGTCCCAGGGGTCGGCCCCCAAAAACCTTATTTTTTCCCCCATTTATTATAATTCTAAGTATATGTAAAAAAATTTAATTAATATTTTTTTTGATTAATTCTATTAATTAATGCTAAATTTTTAATCAATTAATAGTTTTTACTGTTTTTGTTCCCCAAAAATTGCAAAATCAAAAGGGCATGATACAAAAATGGTGGACTTTCGACCCCGGACACCCCCCTTTAAAAAATTTCCCGTGTGCCTACTGTCCCAGGGAAAAGGTTTAATCAAAAAATCTTAAAAGTTTTGAGCCCAAAAAGGGTCAAGAGAAGAGTTTTTGGGGCCCTGGTCCCTTATACCTTACCTGTGATCTTTAAAAGTAGACAGTATATAGCATACATTGTGAAATGTTCGTACAAACGGTAATTTGAAACAAATAAATGTGCACTACTCACAGTCTTAACATACCGGCTAAACCGTAAACCGCATTTCGACAAAATTATTTGAAAAGATTGCTTATGGTATTGGGCCCCCTAACATGGGCAACGGTTTTCAAAATAATACAACCCACTTTTTCCAGTTGACAAGCAGTTTGAAAATCCCTGTTTTTCAGAGAATATCTACGGGAATAATATTTGACCATTAAAATTATCCGGATCATGATCGTATTAAGACTGAGTCGAGAACGAAACGAGGCCCTGGACCTAGGCCCAGTTAGCCCATGCCTTAAGACGTCCTGAGTCATCCTCATCACTTGACCGAGGTTTAAAAATGCGAGGACCGCGTGTCGCCAATAGTCCTCCTGTTGTTTTAAAGCACGGTACCCTCGAAGCCTATCAGTCAAATTTCGAATGTTTCGTGGGGCTGCAGAAACCTAGTGGTTATGTTCACGAACTCGTAGCCGGAGTTTCACGGGCTCGAGCCCTGGGGCCACTGAAGATCAGCCGTGTAGAGGGGACCGATGTACAGTCCTCCCGTTGGTGTTGTAATTAGAGGAGAGGGGTGTGGGCAGTGGCGTAAAGTACACCCCCCAGGGACTCATAGCTTGACTGATGTAAACACGCATTTGGGCTTGGGGCCCAAAACCTGCTCTTGCAAGGGCGGGGCTAATATTCTCCGTTACGCCACTGGGTGAAGGCTCAGGTGTCGTCCTCGTCAATTTTCCGGGCAAAAAACTGTTTCGCCAATAGCTCTCATGCTGCTTTGGAGGGCCACGTAAAAAACACTCGCTTTTCCTCTTGCATTCTCGGAAAGCTATTTATCTTTTTTTATTATCAAAAAATGTATTTAAAAAATGCTTCCGAAAAAGCAAAAAAAAAGGTTTATTAGATTTGTATTTTTTATTCCGCTTTTTTTAAAAAAATATTTTATATCCATTCTAATGACTTGACTGTGGGTTGTTTTCCAGATTTGTAAAAAAGACATTTCTTGTGAAATCGTTGAAAAATTCAAACCAACACTTTAAAATGAATTAATTATTTTTACTAAAAATAGATTCCGGTCAAAATTAAATCTATTGGACGTTGTGTGATGCAATTTTTGACTTTTCTGTAAAACTAAAATATTTTGATTAAAAGAAAAAAAAAGAGTATAAAAACTAGTTTCTTGATTAAAAGACCAGTATTTTTTCTTTCTTTCGAATAAACTCTTTTGTTCCGCCTTTTTTTCGTTTTATTTTCATACCGGAGATAAAAATCAATCCCTAAGAGCCGGCAAAGCTACTCATCTTTATGAGGTGTTGGTTTACACATCGGAAAAAATATCCTTTGGCTTTTCCCACTAAGGGTCAAGTACACACTTGGTAGCATTTTTTCCTTTTCATCAAAAGAATACATTTTCCCCCACTTTTTTTTCAAATTGAATTTATCTTAGCTTCTTTGTATCAGAAGGGCAGTTTAAAGTCATTCCAGCGGTCGCGAGTTATCACAGTCGCTGAAAAGCGCCAGCTTCTCTAACTGAGAGATTTATTTCATTTCACTTCGTAAGTGTTGAAGGGTTCAACAGCACATCGTCGAGTGTGTGGGAGAAAAGTTGATGAAGAAAAAGAAAAACAATAATAATAAATTCGACGATATTTCCGGATTTATGCGTGTGCGATATACTTTATCAGTCAGCGAAATATTAATGGACCATTAGACGAAGGAAATCATTTGCTCTATGATTCGCTACAAGTTTTAATTGCGAGTGTCGATCATTTTTATTGTACTGGATAGTTAATTTTGGAAGAAAAAATATAAAAATAATGTTTGTGGCATCTTTCACTCTTTCGTCTGACTGAAAATTGTATTTTTAAATTTTTTTTTTTTTTGCGAAATATTTTATTTGAGCACTGGAGAGTTAGAAAGTATTTTCGCGTGTGAAATATGTATATCTTACAAAAGGAAATATAACGATTTTTTTTTCCCCTTTTTAAGGTATCCGGCCACTTGCGACAACTATTTTTTTTTAAAAAAAATCTAGATATGGGAATTTTTTTGTGATTTTTAGATTTATTTAGTTCATTTTAAGAAAAATATGCTAAAATTAATAAGAGAAAAAGAAATTATTGATACTAAAATGGGAAAAAATAGGTAAAAATTTACATAAACGGAGCTCATTTTTACACAAAGTTTATGAACAAATTTTCAATTTTCCACATTTAATGTTTTGCTTAGCTATTCATTTTTGAAACGACCTTCGGGATAAGAGATATTTTAATTTTTACACGAACTAGAACACTCTATCTTAGTTATATGAAATTGCTTAAAAAAACTGATTTTATTCACATGAGGGACTGTAAATTTTGTAATAAAACATTGATTGATAAATCTGTGAAGGTTAAAACACTTCTTATATTATACAAAATGTACACAAAAAATTTCAGTTAATTATTTTCAAAACTTTTTTCAGCAATCTCTGCCCCCGTTTGAGAATTTCAAAAAAAAATTCATTTCGAGTAAAACGCATTTTAAAGTGTGACATCTTGCTTAAAGTAGTGGCATTTGCTTTTTTTTAAAACACTTGTAGTTTTTTTTCCGGTAAATAGAAAATAATAAACTTGGTATTTTTATTAAGCTAATAAGATGGCCCTATATAAAAAAATCTCAGTTTTTGGCGAAATTCACAATTTTAGGGAAAAGTCTTAAATTTACAATTCTTTGTGTTGAGCTTTAATTTTTCCTCGGCATAAGAATGGAAAAAAATTTTCTCTCTTTGTCTTGAATATAAAATGAAGATTTTACAAATATATGTAAATCAGAACAGTTTGGGGGAAGAATTGTTTTTCTTTAGGTCAATATAAAGGTATATATTTTATTTTTAAATAAGTGATGTGTGTGTTTTTAAAACTCAAACAAAAGTCAATATTAAAATTTAATAAGTTCTAATTTATGTTAACTGTTTAATTTGCTTAATATAATTGGAATATTTTTTTTTTTTTTTTGAATATTTAAAATTCGGGGGTTTAATTTGATGTTTTTAAACACATGGTTTTTTTTTTTTTTTTAAAAATTAAAAAATATTTTTTTAAATTGGAAGCCCCAAAAAAAACAAATTTATTCTAAATTTTTAACGGGGGTTTAAGTTTCGAGTTTAAAAAATTTGGTTGGAAACTTTTAGAATTTTACAAAAATTTTGAAAAAATTTAAAAGGGGAAAAAAGAAGGTTTTAAAATTTTTTGAAATATTTTTGGGTAAAAAGAAATTTAAGAAAAAGTAGGGTTAGTAAATAATTTTGCAAAAGGGGGTTTTTAAAAAATTTTTTTGCTTTCTTTTTTTCATTTTTAAAAGTTTCGCGGGCAAAAATTAAGGGTTTCGTTCTTTAAGTCACTTGGCTCAAACCTTTGCAAGGGGGGGCAGGATTCTAAGAGGGGCAAAAGTTATGGTTTTGCGATTCTTTGTAAGATCAGGCTTGGAGCTCAAAGCCTTTGCGGGGGGGGCCTAATATTATCCATTACGTCACTGTTACATATGTATACAAAATTGCTATAAATCTAAAGAAGCAAAATAAAAATAGAAGTAAAACAATATAGGTCCAAAATTTAAGTAAAGATGTATATATAAAAATTACCCACTCATTCACGAAATCTTCCTGATTAAAAGGCCGACAAACTTAAAATTTGGCACACGTGTTTCTTTTGTCGAGTAGAGATCCGCTAAGAAAGGGTTTTGTGGAATTCACCTTTCAAGAAAGGTTGTGGAGGGGTTAAGGGATACGGAAGCGTATATGAAAAAAAAAAATCTCGTTTTTGAGCAATTAGACCGACAGACTTGAAATTTGGCAACCGTGTTTCTTTTGTTGAGTAGAGAGGAGTTAAAAACGAGTTTTACGTAAATCAGCCCCTATGGGGTTGTAAAGGGATTACGTTGGTGCCACAGATAAAAAAAAATGCCCAGTTTTAAACTGTTATGCTTACAGATTTGAAATTTGGCAGACATGTTTTATTCGTTCAATTAAGATCCGCTAAAGATGGATTTTGTGGAAATCGACTCCCAGGGGTTACAGGGCCGCAAATATATAAGTCGATCAAATTTTCCTCCAAAATCGTTATTCAAATTTCAATTTTTCTTAATTCATGAAAAGTTTTTAGTTTCGCCATACCCATGTATATTTTCATGATAATATTGTTAAATGATTATAATGATTGGACGAATAAGATTCTTTTTTATGATTAATAAATATCTCATGAGTGTTTTTCTACATTGTTAGTATTTAAACGGGATTAATACATATCTTGTGTAAGCGATTTGATATTTAAAGTTCTTTTAATTAGAAAAATATTTCAAAAGTATCTTGCGCTTATAGTTTTTGTTTCTATGAGCAACATACTATCTCATATACGGTAGAACCTCGTTTTCCGAACCGTTTATTATCCGGAGCGTCAAATATCCGGACCTACTGCTGCTCAAGAGAATCAGTGACCTTGCAGCGAAAAAACGAAGGTGTACATTGGTACAGCGAAAGATAAGAGATTATTTCCCACAATTAAGGTAAAATTGCGACATTTTGCACCTATTTTGCTTTTTTTTTCAAGTACGTTTCCCGCATGTGAATGATTTTCAATACTCGTATAGTATCCGGTTTCATATACTGCATGGATCTTTATTCGGAAAATTTTCCGAACGGTTGTCCCGATTTAAATAAACGACGTTTTACTGCACATGTTCTGATTGAAAAGTGTTCTACAGTTTTTTCTAATTTACTGTAGAACATACCATGTAGTTTCATCAAAATGAAATTTCT